>RJWJ010008908.1:0-51823 GCA_004363605.1 Indri indri
ATTCCTAGTCAGCACTCTTAGGTGCTTCCCCTGCCTCTGCCATGAAGCTTGCTTATTATGATGACAGAAACCTGGGGCTACCAGCTCTAACAGCCAGGCAGTTATTCAACCAATATTCATTGATTCTCTGGCACTGTGCTATAATAGACACTGGAGACACAGCAGGAAACAAGGGGTGGATGGTCTGTGCCCCCAAAGTTTATAGGCCAGAATTCTAGATCACTAGACTCATGTTAGCAATCTGGTGGCCCAATCGAGAGTGTATGCTGGTCTCCTTGTTGAACTGGGCTAGTGGTGGCTCCCATAGGAGTGCTCCTGGTGCCCAAGTATTTCACAGAGTTTGGTGCATTCTGTTTTAGCTTCTAGATATTCTTCCCCCGATAAGAACCACAAAAGATTCCATGAAAGGCTGGGCTAGAAAACAAATCCGAAAGGTAGATTCTTGCTCTACTCACAAGCTTCCTTTCCTCCTACATCTAAGTCTTTATTACTGGGCCAACATAGCCTGTGCACCTCGTTATATGCCCTTTGGAGGACGTGTTTCCCAAGAGGGTCCTCAGAACATCATGCAAATAGCCTTCTGGAGGCCTACCTCAACTTTCTGTTGGACATCATCAATAACAAGTGCATTCCTGTGCAAAGAGAAAGGGAATATCTTGAAATTTAAAAATTGCTTTAGAGATTTCTAGTTAAACATGGAAGACTGAACACCACATTTTTTGTGCTACCTCCAAAACACCTCTAAAACGATAGTAAAGGATTAAAAAAAATAGAAATAAAATCATTACAAGCATGAACCAAGAAGAGAACTGACAGTAGCCCAAGAGATGTGTTAGAAGCTTAAAAACCGAAGGCTAAGTATCAACAGATTTTGCTGAGAGGAGAAAGTTAAAAACGAGGTGCCTATAGGGAAAACTAACAAAAAGTAAGCCAATTTGCTCCACTGAACTCCAGAAAAACTGAAGATTGGAGTTGCTGAAAACACAAAACGTGTTGTAGATGGTTCAAAGGAATGCTGAGCACCTAGATCCACTCCACCTTCTCCACCACACACAGCGTGGTGTAGGAAACTGCTCCTCTACCGTAGCCTGCAATCCTCAATAACACCAAAAGATTCCAGACTTGGGAACATCTGATAGACCCAAGAGCATGACTGCAGAATTTTGATGAAAACAGAGGGATCAAGTGAAAGCTGATGCCCTCCAACCCTGCCCTTACTTCCTCCTGCAGGTCAGGACAATATCCTATTGCCAGTTCAAATAAAATTATTGATGAGTTCTGTTAGAACTAGCATTGGTGGCCACAAAGTTAAAGGCGACATGCCCTCTAGATATATGAAATGATGTAGTGAGCCTTCTGGCTGTCACTTACATTTTTGAGTAATTACCCCGATTATAACTTAAACTTCTCTCATTACATCAGCTTGTCTGAGGAAGCCCTCTAGAATCCTACATCCTCTCGGTGTTAGTGATTTGAAGGCTATGAGGCGCCGGCAAGCAGCAAAGCACTGCCACGCTCCTCCACTCTGAAATAATTCTGTAACAGGGAGAATAGAGACTGCATTTCTTTGGTAGAGTTTCACCAAAGAAAGCTTTTTTAAAAATATGTTAAACTGTTTCTGAGTAATATGTTAGCTGTGAATGCTTTTAGTGTTGTTGTAGTTGTTTTTTGTTTTGTTTTTACTAGTCAGAAAATTTGCAGACTAAAACACTTCCATTCGGGAATCACTCTTTAATTTTCCAAACAAGCTTCAATATATTCAATATACTTACTATTTACTAGGCTTTATCTAGTATATCCCATTCTATTTTATTCTCTATTCAACTTTGGAGAATGTGATGTTACAAAGGAGTTTTATGCTGCTGTAATTTGCTACTGTTGTCTGCATTTATTTCTTTAATGACATAAAATTGAAAAGCTGGCAAAGTAACAAGTTAGCACATAATTTTAAAAATTTCTTTGGAAAAACAACCTTTTAGAAATATTCAGAATGATTTGCTATTAAAACATTATCAGAATGCCTGAGCCTTCTCGTTATGCAGAACAATGGCTGTGCTGTCCTAGACAGAAGGCATTTCCTCAATAAAACATCCAGTCTCAATTCCTAACTCCAAAGCACATAAACTTGGAAATAACCTTGGCAAATCTCCTTCAAACTTAACTGGCTTCTTCTGCTTATATTGCTAAAATTCTGTGTAGGAGCAACCAATCACTAAATGCACTCGGAATATTTCAACAACACTAGTCCAATTGTCACTATGGCAAAAAGCTGAAATAAACTCTTTCCATAGAGCAAAATTTTAACCTTAAAGTTTATTTAATAAACCTAATGTTGGAAAACAATGGAACTGGTACCAAATCATCATAGAAATTTTGAAATGTCCTTAAATAGCATCTAAGTTTTGGATATACTCTTAATTTTACAAATTTCTCAACAAGTAGATGAAGCCATTGCACATAAACTTGACAGATATTTAGTTAAAGTTAATGTGTTGAAACAGTTGATAACCAAAACACTAAATCAAGTCAACTCATTTCTTTTGTTTAAACAAAAATCTTCAGGGATGTAACTTAGTACTGTATTATTCTCAATAGAATAGTTACTAAGATGAAAACCAAATAGTATCCTCAGACTTCTCCAGCCTCTATCGGTTGAAGTCACTTATGCCGGGTGCCCAAAGATTCAGTTCCATGGAGCCAAGCCAATCTTAGCTGGAGAACTAAATTGGGAGCATGATCCCTGGCTTCTTGGACTTGTCTGCTGAAAACTTCCAAACCCCTTGGAGTGACATACATTCATGATTAGGACCATCAGATTCACTTCCTACTTCATTCCTCCCTCCAGTTTTACTGAACTATTTGCATTGAATTCTTAGAAATGTGGTGTTTTCACACCTTCCACCTTCCTTTTTGGCACATGCTCCTTCCTCCATTGAAAACGCCTCTCCCCAACTTCTTTTCCTGGATAACACCTTGTCAGTATTTTGGGACTCAGGTTAGCTATCACAGTTTCTGGGACGTCTTCCCTCACTCTCACTCTCCATGCCCACCCTGAGCTAGATGCCCCTACTCTGCTCTTCTCTCTAATAAAACACTGAATTAGAATTATCTAGTTAGTGGTTCTTCAACTGTCTCCCCTTGAAACAGACTTTGAGGCTGGGTCTTACTAATTTTTGTATCCTCAGTAATAAGCACAGTGCTTAGCATATAATGAGAGCTCAAAAAAATGTCTGATGGATGAATCTGAAAGTTCTTCAGCTGCCAAAGACCCAGGATTCGACGGACTCAGGTGAGCCCTGGGACTTAAGGCCAACCTTCCTTCTACCCCAGCCAAGCTCCGCTCTCCATGGCTCTCCGTTTTGGTTTCCCCACCCAATATGCCAGCTCCCCTCTGAGTCTGGGCTCTGTTCTGAATCCCAGACAGGAGGTCAGTGTAATGCCCAGTTGTGGGAGGACGAATCCTACTTCCTATCCTGCTCCTCCCACTCGGATTTTCTGCTATGACCTGTCCCCCACTGCCTGACCCCACCGGACACATTAAAACTCTCTGCTTGGATACCAATTCTTGCTGAACCCAAGCCCTATTCTACCGTTCCTTTTGGAAAATGTGGATTGCGCTGTGTTCTAGATCACTCAGGGTCAAGCCTACTCCTAGATCATTTTGCTGAGTCCCCTGGTCCACAAGATGCCAATTCTTCCCTTTTCCTACCAGCCAAGACATGATCAACTTATTCTCATTGCACCTTCTATCCTGAGCACTTTCTTCCTTCTTGAAGATAATGTGGACAACGGTATATTGTATTGAACTCATAGAAGAAAAATGAAAGCCCCAAAACAAAAAAAAATGCATAAATGATCATCGATCTCCTTTCATTCAGACACAAAGTCTGACTACCTAGGGAGACTAATTTAATTTTATCAAATATAGTAAGATACAAAGTTTGTCTCCCTGGGTGTAGTCACTCATTCCACAGACGCATCTGAGCCAATATGTTAAACATATGAGCAAATTCAGCCTCAAAACTTTTATTTGGGGTCACCCAAAAACTTGATTCAAAATAACTGATAGCTATTTTCAGAAATAAAATTCATCCTTAAAAGTAAACATGGACCATCATCAGGGATATTTCCTAATAGTGAGCTGAAAGCTCTGAAAGCATTTCTAAACAAGAAGAGTATTTAATATTATATTTTGAGTACAGTTGTATGACCTAAATAAGTATGTAACCTCCCTAAGAGATTACTTTGGAAAAGACCCCAGATTATACATTTTAATGTACTAATTCTGGTGTATCTGCCTTTTTAAAAAAATCTCATTATGTCAGACTTCTATTTTCCTTTTCTTGCTCAAGCGATTTGTTTTTAAGTTTATTTTATTCAAGAATCACACTTTTAAAAATCTATCACAAAAACTCTTTGAACAAATGCTTTCCAAATGTAAAATTTCCATTGCTAATATTGTCACTCAGTACCTTTGTATGTGAAATTAGTTGGGATTAATTCATTTGGAGAAATAAAGAAGGTACTAATTTTTTTCCCCCCACAACAATGGCATCAGCTTCCAAAATACTGACAAATCGTCTACAGAAAACGTCAAATTATTTCTGTTTTCTGGAACTCACCTTTGAGTTTCACTTTCTCCACATCTCCCATTTTGTTCACTTTGGCTGCTTTAGCTTTGGGCAAGGAGAAGAAGGGAGGTTTCTCTACACCACCCACCTGTTGTGGTCTTTGCGCTAATCCCTCAGTTGCAGGTTTAATGAGGGCTTTTCTCTCTAATGACGAGAAAATGAAAGATGTCCTCACCATAGAAAAGAACTGTCCTTCTCCCTTATTCTCACTGCAGATAAAGAAGTTGGGGAAAGACAACAATTGAGTGAAGAAATTTCATCCACGGAGGTTCTAGTCTCCAAGGGGTATGACATCTGAGGAAACGTCCAGTTTTTTCTTCTTTGGGGTACCACCGGGAGTGGCCTTCCTTCATGCCTCTTCTAACTCCCTATTAATCCCCACAAAGATTTATCCCTTTCAATTTATTGAGAAAAAGAACAGTTTCCTATGTTTATTCCCATTTTCCTGTCCCTAAGGCAACTACCGAACTTTCAAATTATAATTCAGTATCCACCAGTCTCAGTCAACTGTTGCCACTTAACAATCGACCTCAAAATCTTGGTAGCATCAACAGTATTTATCACTTGTTCAGTCAGTGAGCAGGATGGCTCTGCTCCACGCATCTCTCATCCTCTCCTCAGACCAACAGGCCAGCCTGGGTATGCTCTTCTCCTGGGATGACAGAAATGCAAAAGGACAAGCCCCACTGCCCAAGCACATGCCAACCCCCTTGTTGTGTCACATGTATTACCATCTCATGGACCAAAGCAAGTCACAGGACCAAGCCCAAATTCAAGTGGCAGGGAAATGCACTACGCCTTTTGTGGGAAGGACTGTTATGTTTATATGACAAAGCTTAGAGGAACAGGTGACATGCAGGGGCCAATAATTCAATCTACCACATCCTCAAACTTCATCAACCTGGAAATACAAATGGCATAACTGAGTGAAAATATCTGTATGTCCACATTGCAGTACCCCCACCTGTCCACTTTCCAGGTCCCTTTCCCCTTGCAACATGTCAGAGAGAATTCACTGGAATGAGAGGTGGTGTCTTCTGTGTTTTTGCATCTGTGCCTCCAACACCGTTGGAAACAGATGGCCAACCTGAATATCTCCCCCAGGCCACTTTCCACCCTGTTGGCAGCTGTCTCAGATGGTTTCAGAACCCTAATTTACCTTGAGTTACCCTGAATTTTCTTCCACAGCACAAGTGAGATGAGGCTCCCACTACTTAGCTAAAGATTTCACCAAAAGAAAAGAGAAGTACACACAGAAAGTAAGTTAGAACTGACTACGACTTTTGACTGCTCTCAGGATTCCCAGCTCACAGGTCATCCTTACGATATTCCCAGCCTAGCTACTGGCTCGTCTCATAGGGCTGGGGCCACTGTCATCCAGTTACCTGGGAGTATCCTTGAGAACACCCAGACTCCTTAGTGTCTGGGCCCAGAGAGAAGGAGGTGTCCTCTCATCATTAGTCTCCCAAACCTTCACTTGCTGCTGTAGAATCTCACCTTCCAAAGGATGACAGGCAGCAGAATGGGCCACCCTCTTCCTGAGGGAATCTGCCCCTTGTCCTCAAGTGTCTCTATTTGAATAAAAGATGCTACCAATAATCTCTGAAAATCATCATTAAAGGAATAGTCTACCCAAAAGTTGTGTTTACTTTTCTCCCTTTTACAACACAGTATATTTTGAAATAATAGTTTCCTGAACTTCTACTATTTCCCCCAAAGTTAAAAAAAAAAATAGGTCTTGTTTCAGCCAGGACACACTCTCAAGGTACCAAAAGCAGCCTCAGTAATAAACCAAACCAAATATTCAGTGTCTTACAACCACAAAGATTTGTCTCTCGCTCACATCACATGTCTGTTGAGGGCTGGCTGCAGAGATGCAGCTCCTTTCTCCCTGCCTACGTTTCAGGACCCAGGCCAAAGCACAGCCACTGTCAGATGTGCTATTGGCGCGGCAGAGGACGAAGTGAAAGAGCTTGAGCAAGCAACAGCCCTTAAAGCTTCTGTGTGGGTGTGGCAAACAGGTTGAGTACCCCTCATCCAAAATTCTTGGGACCAGAGTATTTTGGAATTTTTCCGAATTTGGAATATTTGCACATACATAATAAGATGTCTTCCGGGTGTGACCCAAGTCTAAACACAAAATTCATTTATGTTTCATATACACCTTACATGCATAGCCGAAGGTAACTGTATACAATATTTGCAATAATTCTGTGCATGAACCAAAGTTTGTGTACATTGAAGCATCAGAAAGCAGAGGTTTCAGGTGTGGAATTTCCCACCTGTGGAGTCATGTCTGCACTCAAAAAGTTTCCGATTCTGGATTTTTGGATTAGGGTTACACAAACTATATTGCCATTGACACTCGCATTTCAATGCCTAAAAGAAATCAAATGGCCAACCCAGATGCCAGTTGGGTGGGGAAGTATACTCATCCCACAGGCAGGTGCTTGAAGTCACACAGCTGCAGATAAAGAAGTTGGGGAAAGACAACAATTGAGCAAGAAAACAATCAGTGGTGCCATGCATCCTAATTTCTACATCACTGCTTTAGGGATCCACACTCCAGATTCCCAGGTATGAGGGGCTGTTGAAGATAAAGAGGTGGCTTCTTGCTTCTAGCCTAGCACTAGCAGTGGCCTGAGAAGTCATGGCGCCCTGTTTCATGCACTGAGCCCACAGAGCTGATCCAAAGGGTGAGAAGAGCTCTTAAGTCATTCTCCTTCCAGCCTGCTTTCTTTTTACTGAGATCCTCAGGGGTTAGAAAGACTGTACATACACAGGGTAGTGCTGAGCAGGAAAGACTGGCCTGAGATTCTCCCAGATCTCAGAAGAACAACCAAACTCATGACGGTACTCAGCAAATTGGCACTAAGGACAGTGGCAGCAATGGTGGGGAGGTGGGTTGGAGGGAGGGTGCTGCTGGCTGCTGTCGCTTCTCTCTGACCCCAGCGGGTATAGCTCCTGTAGATCCCCCTCCTGCCATATCTCAGCAGGCAAAGGTGAGGCAGGAAGAAAATAAGGAGGAATCCCAGTATTCAGGATAGGCCACAAGGGGAAGAAAAAAAGGAAATGGTATAGACATACATTTCTAAAAGGGAGTACCTGTGTCCACCCATCTTAGGTAGCAGTTCCAGGTGGGCGGATAACCTGTGAGCTAGCTGTTGCAATCCTCATACCCTATGCATAGGCACTGCTATGGAGCTGCTTGGTTTGGAGCTCAAACCTGACTACAGTTTAATTTTATTTCTGTCACCTCTTCGAGGCATGTAGTGGTCTTGTTCATCTTCCTTTTGCAGAACATCAGGGGCCTTTGAGCTTTCTGAATGGCAGAATTTTATGGCCGACTTTTTTCCAGCTAATGACTTGCCTTACTATCTTCATTCTCCCCCCAAATACACATGAATATGTGTGCATGTGTGAGATATACATGAAGAGGGAAAGATGAAAAGATGTATCTTCCCACACATACACACATAGAGACGAGAGAAGAGAGATTACTATAAACAAGATACTGAACCTGATGCTATTCATCCTCCTACATCAGTATGTTATTGAATTATATTTATTTGTGCTTTCTCCTCCATTGAAAGCCTTTAGGGAAAATGTGAAATATGACAGTGTCAGTCGGTAACAGTTTAAATTGAATGTTATATTTTTATGTAAATTGCTATTTACATAACGATAACCTTTTTAGAAAATGTAACTATTTTACATTGGTCTGTCATTAATTTTTATGGTATAAATTCCCCATAAGCAACCAATGCTCATAAAGACAGTGATGCTAGGATTTCTTTGGTCAGTCCTTTTCTACCTTGAAATCATCAGAGTCTGTATAATCAAATGCATCTAATATATGAAAACATCCTACTGCTCTTTGCATCTTCCCTTGTCAACCTTCTGACTGAGTGTTTTGCTTGATGTGAATCTGCTTAAAGGATATTTGCCTTTATCCTTTTCTTATTCTTATTGCATCTTTCAGCTTAAGCATAAAATCTTCTGGTTTTGCCATTTTTATCCCACAGGACATCACTATTTCTCTTTAATCTTTTGTACTTATCTGATCTAACTTTCCACTGTGCGTGGATTTCCCATTTGGGTTTAAGCTGCTTATAGAATTCTGATTTTGGCTAATTAGATTTAATTCTGAAAGCTGAGAAAGGACTAAATATATCACTTTCACCCTCCTCTCCTCACAAAAAAAGTTCTGTCCCAGATGTGCACGTCTGGAGCATAAACAAGTGAGGGTCCTGACACCCAAGACATAATACATGCGGTGTCACCTTATGGGATACAATACAAGTTGCTGTGCCCCAACCCCTCTTCCTGTCAAATTTCTCCCACCTGCTGCCGGCTGGCTGTCTGCTGCTTGGAATAACTTTATCTGGGAGGTAAGTTTTTCATTCCACGATTACAAGTATCTTAAAATGCACAGACACATGGAAGAGGGAAAATGATTTAAACTTACTTAAATTTTCCTAGATTTAAGAGATTTTTTTTCTTTCTTTCTTTTTTTTTTTTTTTTTTTTTGAGAAAGTTTCAAAGGAGGCAGATCCTAGGTGCCAAAATGTTTAGAAGATGAAATTTTTCTACTTCACATTTTGTCCACACATATCTAATCCGGCAAGATCCACACTCATCCAGGGATATGGCCCACACGAGGGTGGCCAAGGTAGGGGGATCCAGATTGCTTTAGAACGTGCTTTGGGGAGCACAAGTCAACCTACAGCCCCCTCAATCCTCCCATCTACTTCGTCTCTTCTAGGAAGGAACTTGAACTCAAACTAAACTCCATACTCCAATGTTGGGAGCAACATTGACTAGAATAGGCAGATTATTTTCTGCTTGTAGCATGGCCAGAATTTTTGCTCTAAGCATTTTAACTCATATGGCTCATGAACAAGACGTGGCACAATTATTGACATTATTTTGAGTGTGCCATTAACTTGTTCTATCTATATGTGCCTGTAGGCGTAACTCCTTAGCAAAAGTGAGACCACACTTTAAGTGCTTCAGTAAAGATGGAGTTTGATAGAATCCATCAAAACAAAACTAAGCAAGAAATGACAACCAAAAAAAAACCAAAGCCATTAAACTCATCATCTTCTTTATGGTAGAGAAAACTCGACAAAGCCAGAAAAACTTTATAAAATGTAAGCATTTTCAGTATGAGTATTTACTACTAAAATATTAATTTTAATATTAAACATTAAAACCATTTGATTTCTGGAATGTTTCAAAGCATGCACACACAACACACACAATTATTTCCAACCTGACTAATTGATAAGTCTTTCAAAGCATTACAGTAAAATCATCATTCCAATAATCACCAAAAAGACCCAAGGGAATACATTTAAAAAAAAAAAAAAAAGCACAGAACCAAAAAATCTTAAACTTGAGCTTATAGATTTCCCAGACATTGCAGAAACACCGTTCCTGTTTCTGCTCCCAGGCAACTACTCTCCCTTATATCTTGATTGTATCTATTGCTTTCACATCCTTGAACTTGCACTATCATCAATTATTATTCCTGTGTATATATTCAATCCTTTCTTCCTTACAGGCTCCTTTAATTTTATCTACAAACAAGCTCTACTATCTCAGTGTTTGAGATTCAAAGAACAAAATGCTGCTCTTACAAAGTGTTTTACAGTAATGTTCCATTGGAGCAACATCTATCTATTCACTTTTTTAAAAAATTGATGATACATTCACACAGTACAAAATTCAAAGCAACGTGCATTCTTTTAAAGCTTATATTTATTCTAATTGTTTTTACTTTATGCTTTATAAATATTTTGCCACTAAGCTTTTTCATTTACTATACTGCTAAAATTCATCCATATTGTTGCATGTCTCTATAGTGCATTTATATCAACTAAAATATAATATTTCACTCTGTAAATATAACGTAGTATATTCATTCTCTCGCCTATTAATGGACATTTGGACCGTTTTTAGATTTTTGCTGTTTGAAGAATACACTATGTATCTTTGTGCATGTGTAAAAGTTGCTCTTGAATAAATGCTAGGAGTGGAGTTGTTCGATCCTAAAAAAATGTAAATATCCAACTTTAAGAAATAATATCAAACTGTATTCTAAAGTGGTCTAAACAATTTGTACTCACTTCAGTAGCAAACAGGCCCTGTGGATCTACGTACTCTAATATTCAGTACTCATACCCTCTAATACTCAGTATTGTCAGAATTTTGTATTATATTTGCCATTAAAAGTGATATAAAATGTTATCTAATTAAGGTGTTGATATCGCATTTCCCCAATCACTAATGATATTGAACATCTTTTCATTTATTTAATGGACATGAATGTTTTCTTTTCTGTAAAATGCCCACTCATGTCTTTTGCACATTTCACTATAATATCAATACTTTGAAATTTATTATTGATTTGTAGGACTTAGTTACAGATACTTCATACTAAATCCTTATTTGTTGTGTGTATCTTCACCCAATCTGAACTTTTCTGTACATTATCTCTAAGGTATGTTTAATGAACAAAAGTTCTTGACTCTAATTTATGCAAAGTTATTTGTCTTTCCTTTTATAATCAGTTTTCTGTATTAGATAAGAAATCTTTCAAGGTATAAAAGATATTTGCCTATTTTTTTCTCTTAAGGCTTCCAATTCTAAAATTTTAAATTTAAGTTCTCAATCCATTTGGATCTGGTTTTTATAAGGTACCTTTCTGCAAATGAATGACCGGTTTTTCAGATCCATTTATTAGACACCCATCCCTACCTTTCTCCACTTATATCAATCAAGGTTCTAAAGTTCCAGTGTTAGATGTACTCTGGGATTCTGTTTTCTTCTATTTGTTAATTTGGGCACACCATTGCTGATACCATCCTGTCTTATCTGCTATAACTTTGTGTTTTTTGTTTGTTTGTTTGTTTGTTTTTGAGACAGAGTCTCACTCTTTTACCCAACCCGGGCTAGAGTGAGTGCCGTGGTGTCAGCCTAGCTCACAGCAACCTCAAACTCCTGGGCTCAAGTGATCCTTCTGCCTCAGCCTCCCGAGTAGCTGGGACTACAGGCATGTGCCACCATGCCCGGCTAATTTTTTCTATGTATTTTTAGTTGGCCGATTAATTTCTTCCTAATTTTAGCAGAGGCGGGGTCTCGCTCTTGCTCAGGCTGGTCTCGAACTCCTGAGCTCAAATGATCCACCCACCTTGGCCTCCCAGAGTGCTAGGATTATAGGCATGAGCCACCGCACCTGGCTGCTATAATTTTGTAATAATCCCTAATATCTGCCTTGTTCTTCAGGAGTGCCATGTTTATTTTTGGCTTCTTATTCTTTCATACAAATTTTAGAAAGATTTTATTACTTTTTCTGAAAAACTATCTTAGAACTTTACTGAAATCGCATTGAATCAATGCAGAGAGTATGCCATCTTTTGCCATAACTCTTCCTGTAGATAAACATGGTACATATGCTGTCACTTCATTTTCATTCAGTTCAATGTATTTTTTTATTTCTCCTGAGACATCTTCTTTGATCATGAATTATTTAGAAATCTGTCATTTAGTTTACAAGTTTTTATTTCAACTATTATATTTTTCCTACCTAATGCTTCTGCTTATTATAGTTTTTGTTTTTTTCATATTGCTAATATTTTCTTTTCTTCACATCTTTTAGAATTTTTACTGGACTAATTGTAATTTATTTATTTGTCTTTCTAACAGTTGTGCTTGTGATAGAATATGTAACCCAGTGTTTGTTTTTCTTTTGAAATACTTGTATTCCTCATAAAACCTTTTATTTTGGACTGTGAGCTATTTCTCTCTGAGAGCATCAGGCAGTGTTTATGGGGAAAGGCAAGATGTCAGCCCTTGTCAGCGTAATTAGTGCAGGGTTTTGGGGGGGTGGAGCGCAGGATGAATGGGACTTAGGGTGAAACGTTTTCTATTGGATACACCAGAAAACCAAAGTTAAGCATCCTTCACCCCCCAAAACAGCTCTGGTCAGGGTTTTGCTATTTGCCCTTCTTAGGAAAGCTATATTAAGAGACCCTCCAATATTCGTACATGCCCAGATCTGGAGATTTGGAAGGGAAAGAAAAGGAGTGGGAACGTGATTCCTAGATTACTGAATCCATACCTGTTTTTCCAGCACCTCACAGGCTCGGGATGTCTGTGCTGCCCTGGTTTTATTTTTGAGGACATCTGGCCCAGAGCTCAGAGTCACTGCAGGTGTAAGGTCAGGCATTATTTGTCCCAAAGCAATGTTGGGAGAAGTAAGAGCAAAACTCCAAAGTTCCATTCCTATGTTAACTTCCCACAGAAGTGCTGAGCTGCCTCCTGTCCCAGGTCAAAGTCCCTCTTCTCCTCAAACACACACCTTCAAAACACCTTCAAAACAGCTAGCATTGTAAACACCCCAGGAATTTCCCACAGTTTTCTCCATAATTTGGTATCTTTCCTCTATGGCAATGATTCTCAATCTTGGCTGTGTATTATAATCACTTGTGTAGATTTTTTTAAATCCCAGTGCTCAAGCCGCACCCCAGATCAATTAATTTAGAAGCTCTTGGGATTTTTCTTTCTTTCTTTCTTTCTTTCTTTTTTTTTTTTTAAATCCAGAGGTTATTTATTTATTTATTTATTTTTTACAACTATTATGCCATGAATTCATAGGGAATAGATTCCAGCAGCTCAGGGTCCTTTCCATGGGTTCTCACAAAGTGTCCTTCTCTGGGTAGGGCAGGTTGACCCTTCTGTTGAACCCAGATGTCTTTCTCTTTGGCTTTCTTCTTTTTCTGATCATTTTCCTTCACACATTGCAGGATGCTATCTTGGCACTTAGAGTGCTTAATATGCTCAATATGTACATTAATTCTCTTGGCAAGAATCTTTCCTTTATCTTGTTTGTTTACAACAATGCCAACAGCATGCCGGGGAATGCTGGAGACTCTTCCAGCTTTGCCATGGCAACATTTGTGCGACATTCCTTTTTGAACAGTGCCCATTCCCTTGATGTCTACAACATCACCTTTCTTGTAGATTAGCATGTATGTGGCCAAAGGGACAGCCCCATGTTTTCTAAAAGGTTTAGAGAACATACTGCTGGTGCCTCTCCTCTTTCCCTTCATGTTCGTCATTTTGACAAATTATTGGAAGATGAGGGATGCAATTAAAAGCAAGGAACCATTTTTTAAAACTTGTGAAGATATTACAATGTGCAGCCGTGGTTGACAACTACTACTCTAGCTCTTTCAGGTTGATCTTGGAGGTAGGAACCAGCAGTTGGGCTAGTTTAGCCTCTTGGTAGAAACTGAACCCAAAAGTGACCTCTCCATAGTCAAATACAATAGTCGTTTCTAGCTCTTCAACCTTCCTGGCACCTCCACAGCCCTTGGCCTGACCTGACATTCTTGCCTCCTTTGGTTGCTGAAACTATACGCTTCCTTGGCTCTTGTATAACCTTTTGCACTGCTTCTCTCTTTCTTTCTCCTCTCCCACCAAAATCCTAAAGCTGGTTACTTCTCAATATTCACAATACACGGTTCCATTTTCCCTCCAAGAACTCTGCCAGCAACTACATTTATAAAATCACATCTCCAGCCCTAATCACTCCCATGTGTTCTTTCTCTAATGTACCTCTCTGTGGATGTCATGTTGGCATCTCAAATTCAATATATCCAAAATGGAACTCGATAATTTCTGCATAAAACAGCTCCCCATTATGACTTCCTTCAATCATTCCAGCTACCATTTTCAGGGTTATCTTTTGTTCTTCCTTCTGCGGTCCATTTCCAATGTCCGGTTGGACTTTTCTCTGCAACATCGCTTTTACAGTCTCACTACCATCTTTCAAGTTCAGATCCTAACACTTTCCTGTCTAGACTATTGAATCAGCCTCTTGTTCAGTCTCCCTTCCTTTGTTACTCCCTACCACAAGGTAATCAATACATCACTGTCAATTTAATATAGGATACAGCCCCAAACATGTAACTCACAACTCATTGCTCAAAACCCATCACCGAAGTACAAAGCCCCTGGCATCCAATGCCCTTAAATATGGCCCCCAAACTATCTTTCTGGCCGTTTACAAGTATTTCTCCACACTAGATGGGACTTTCGGTTTTTTTTTCTTAAGTGGTAAGACCATAAACTTTGAATTAGACAGATTTGGTTTCAAATTCCAATCTATGACTACTAACTTGGGTAAGTTCCTAAAACAATATGAGACTCAGTTTCCACAACTAAAAAAATGAAATATGTAAAATATTATGTATTAATAAAAGAAAAAAGTTTTAAAAAGAGACACTAATAGCAAACTAATAGGATTGTTTTGTATAAATTATAGTATTATGATATTTTTTGTTAGATCCTAAACTTCCCTGCTACACCTGGCTCATAAGTTAGGAGATGGGGATAATTTTGGTTTTGTTTTTTGTGGTCTTATAGTTTTATTTAGACTTTTAGCCTTTTTTAGCCTTTGTATGTAGTTGTTTCTCCTGGCTATGTTCTATGCCAAGGGTTGACAAACTATAGCCCGTGGGGCTGCTTTGGGCTTATCCCAGCCAAACTCATTTATTCAAGTATTGCCTATGGCTGCTTTCATGCTCCAACAGTGCAATTGAATAGTTGTGCCAGATACTTTATGGCCTGCAAAGCCTAAAATATTTGCTATCTGGCCCTTTACAGAAAAAGTTTGGGAACCCCTGTTCTAGCCTCTCTTTCTTTACACACTATATTATCTCCCCAGGCACGTTGGTTTTAAAACATGTACACAAATTCTTCAACATAGTTCACTTCAAAATGTGGAGCCCCCATCCCCTTGAATATAGGCTGGAGTTAGTGCCTTGCTTGTAACAAACAGGTGGTGCAGAGGTGACCGTGTGTGACTTCTTAGACTAGGTCATAAAGGGCACTGTGGCTTCTACCTTGCTCTTTTAGATCCCCAATTCTTGGAGAAGCCAACCACCATATCAGGAAGACACTCAAGCAGCCCCAGGGCAGTTGCAAGTGTAGAGTTGCTGAGGCCCCTTGCCAATAGCCAGCACCACCTTGCCAAGCATGCGTGAGCCACCTTAGAAGCAGATCCTCCAGGCTCAGCCAGGCCTTTAGATGAACCTGCTGACTTGCAGGCCCAGCCAACATCTTGACTACAAACTTCACAAGAGACCCCAAGACAAAACCACCTGGCTAAGCCACACCGAGTACTTGAGCCACAGAAACTGTGAGGATAATAAATGCTTAATGTTGTTTTAAGCCGCTAAATTTTGGGTTAATTTCCTATTTAGCAATTGATCACTAATACACCTGAAAACTTTCAGTTACCATCCACAGGCCAAAGACTCAATTGTAGAACCATAGCCTGGACCTATCCTACGACATCAACCTTCATATGTAGCTGCCTAGTCCACATCTCTTCTTAGATATCTTCTTGCACACTCTGCTCAAAGGCAACTAAAACCCGACATGTGTGAGATTTTGGTCTTTTTCCACTCAAATGTGATCTTCCTCCAATGTTTCATAACTCAGTGAATGGCACAGTGAGCTTAATCCATAAACTACAAATCTGGCCTTCTGTGACACTTCTTTCTCCTTTCCACCCTATATCCAATCCATCTCCGATTTCATTGAAATTAACCAATGTATAGCTTCCAGATTAGGACAGAGCTCTCCAGCAGTACTATGGAAATATTATTGCATTGTCTCTGATATCTGTGGCTCATGAGAAATCTACTGTAGGAGCATCATTCTTTGAAGGTAATCTATCTTTCCTTCTGATAGCTCTTTATGTTTTCTGTACAACCTGGAGCCTGAAAATGGATTTGCTTTTATTTATCCTACCTAAGACTTGGTGTAATCTTTATAATCTGAAGACAGATTATATAATCTTCAACTCTTAAAACTCTCAACAATTGTCTCCTTGAATATTGCCTTTTGACTCTTCTCTCTATTCCTTCCATGTCAGGGTCCAATCAGGAAATGGAATGCACACCAGTTACTTTAACAGACAAAAATTAACCTAAAGAGTTGTGAATCAGACAAAGGACAAAAAGAGGACACTGAGGTCTGGAAGTAGTTACTGCAGAAGGCTGCTACCCCTAGGAGGATTAGGGTTTACTGGAACAAATGGGTGAGGTTAGATTTATTAAAATTTAGAAACTTAGAGGAGGTGCCCCACAGAACTAATAATAAAACTAACACCTTTGAGCAGGGTGTGCCGGCCAGTTGGTACTATCGTTTCTGAGGGACACAATGAGGCTGGTTATGCAAGTTTTGGAACAACTGCAAATTGAATTAACTGCTGCTAGAATGAATTCCACCATCAGGACAAGTATTAAACATCATTCATAAGACACTCATGCACTCTCAGATCCCAATAAACTAAGTCTTCGACTTTCAACAAAGGCTTTGTTTTTGGCATGTGTTAATTTCCCTTTTGCATTCCAGTTCATCTATATATTTTAAGCATGTCTATGTGTCTGGAGCAGATAGAGTGTGTCTCTCACCAGCTTAGTCATTTATCAAGACTCTCTGTCCACCTCTCTTCATCTCATCTCCACTGTCCTCATACTAATCCAGTGAATTATCACTTCTTCTCCATACCCCTAGTACCACCTTCTAACTTGTCTACCTGCATTCATTCCAGCATGTGTATCATCTTTTCTCCACCCTTCAGCTAATGTTTTCTAAACACCAATTTAAGAGCATCATCTCTCATTTAAGTCCCTCCCATTGCTCTTAAAATAAAGATAGAAATCTTCCATACGTTCCACAAAACCAGTGTGTCATGACTCAGTACTGTTTTGCATGTGCTCCTCCTTTCTGTGTTCTCTGGCCACTCTGGTCTTCTCTCCTATTTTCAAATGAGACAAGACCTTTGCATGTGTTGAGGCCCCTGTCTGAATCACTCCTCTTCTCAACTCTTTGCCCATTTAATCTTCGCTCATCCTACAGATCACAAGTCAAATGTCATTTCCTCCAAGAAGCATTCAGACTAGTTCAGCTCTCTATTTACATGGTCTCACAGCCTTAGATATTATTCTCTCTCTTTTTTTTTTTAGACAGAGTCTTGCTCTGTCACCTTTGATAGAGTGCAGTGGCGTCATCATAGCTCCCTGAAACCTCAAACTCCTGGGCTCAAGTGATCCTCTTGCCTCAGCCTCCTGAGTAGCTGGGACTACAAACGCACACTACCATCTCTTGCTAATTTTTCTATTTTTAGTAGAGACGGGGTCTCACTCTTCCTCAGGCTGGTCTCAAACTCCTCAGTTCAAGCGATCCTCCCGCCTCGGCCTCCCAGAGTGCTAGGATTATAAGCGTGAGCCACCATGCCTGGCCTTGGATATCTTTCTTTTACACAATTTATCATGGATTATTTGATAAAGTCTCCTCTTCAGGGCTATAATCTCCAAAAGAGAAGAGACATAAGCATCCTAAGATATTAGCAAGAGCTTCTGGTACACAATAGGCATTCAACAGCTATTTACAGAATGAATAAATGAACCATATTGGATGTTGATTGAACTTCAACATGCTTTGCACAAATCAGCCTATAATGCTTACCCCTTTCACTGGACTTCTGACATATGTAATTCATCTGGCATATTTCCTTTCTTTTCTTCCATGAGCTTGGTATTCTCAGTTTGCATATTATTGATTAAGGTCAGGGGCCTCTATATTATTTTTGAATTCCCAATGTCTACCACAGTGCCATTGAAACAATATGCAATTAACGAATTCTTATTACTCATGATAATGATTAAGAACTTAGTGACGTTATAGTTAATGCAGAAAAGTTTTGTGAATTCAATAATTCCCCCAGTAGTAGACAGCTTTTAAAGCCTGCTTTTCTTGAGTAATTAAATGTTATAATTATCTAACACATTATTAGGCAATATGAATTTTCATGGCTGTTAATCCATTATTTCTAGCCCTTTATATTTTAAATTAATGACATATTATAGTAATTTTTTAAAAAACCTTTGCTTTACTTTGGCTGAAAACACAAATGTCTTCGGATGGTGTTCAAAATGGTTTAAATTACACAGATGTGGTGAACATGCAGTGAAATCTTAGAAAGGCCCCAAAGAATTCCCTAAGAATGATACATAAGCCAAGGACATGACATTCATCTTGGAGGATCTTTCTCCCCCTGAACAAGTTTGATAAAATGCCTTTTCTTCCACTTTGACCTTAAGCACTTAGACATCATTTGTTTTACAAAAGACTGGTGGTCCAAGATTATGGCAACCAAAATAGTGACTTCTGTCTCATATTTCAATTGCACATGGTTTATGACTTTAGTTTAAGGAAATGCTTTTACTTAAACGTTTTTAGATAGATTTCACTCCCATGCCTTTTTTGGACTCCTCTGTACTTCTGTGTATGAAGAACAGCCTTGAGCTTTCAAAGCTGACTTCAAGCACAATACTGTAGCTCCACAGCCTTGTCCAACAGTTAGAATCACCCAGTTTTACAGGAGCTACACACCTATGTTCCCTTACCAGATTGCTTCAGCAATCTTCTTATCTTTGCCATTTTTATGAAATGAGTTTATTTTATTTTAGCACTCAAGCACAGTAGTATCTCTTATCTTATTTTCAGGAAGAGGCTCTCAGATATCTTACATTCAGGATTCTTTGCCACCAGGCTGTCAGGCTTGTTACAGAGTGATTTACACTGCAGACCTCCCTAAATTTAGTTAACTTTCATCCATCATCACCATCCAGATATTTTAATTTGGCATATCTAGGAGGCATAATAGCCAACGCTTTGCCAGAGAGTTATAAATATTAGCATGAATTTTATGTTTCCACTTGACAGAGTCTCCACTGACAGTGATCTCAGGCCTTCTTGTCAGCATACCAAATACATCAACAGGCCTTGTCATGAATTTTCCAGTCATTTGTAGAATCATGAAAGTTTTTTCAAATGGGAATGAAAAAGTGTCACGCAAAGAAAATATTATTTTTCTATAAGAACATTCTATAAAATATAATAAGGTCAGAAATTTTATGCTACATACAATGTTTATTATTAATACATGGGAACCTCTAAAATTTCTAAAATTGTTTACAACTTATTTATAAATGTATGAAGAAATATTCAGCATGCTATTTTGTCCTCAATTCTTTTGAAGTCTTTTGAGCTTTGTCTATTTTTCTAAACAATTATCCCATGCTTCCTTCTAGTCTGGCATTCTGCTACATATGCACTATCTTTCCATCGAACTAGTGATGTCATCCATTTGCCAGCCTCAAATACATATTTATTGTTATCATAGACCAAATCGATTTTTTTGTAGATATACAAAAGAATGATTCTTTTGCAGAAATTGATCTAAATACTTTATATCTTGTTTCAAGGGCATGAAATTGTGGTTAATTCTGGTCCAGACAAATATTTCCCATGTCGACTTAGGGGCTGGTCATACTTATTTTATATAAAATAAAGCCTCCAAAACATATTTTCCCATGACCATTACCACGTTATATTTAGCTAATGGACATATTTAGTATTTTAATTTTTCCAAGACTTTTCAGTGTATAATGAAAGAGGAGAGTCCTTTTAGATACAAAATTGAAAAATAAGTTAACTCTATATTAGTGGGGAAAAGGTTATTAAAAATAATTAGTACTACTTCAATAAAAACTTTTTAAAAAGTTTTAAAAAAATAATTAGGTTCCATCAATTTCAGCAAATGTGAATACAGAAATAAGAAAAGCAGGGTTTTCATTGGAAGATGCATTGTTGTGATGTTAGTGGCCAAATCAGTTGCCAGGAAAGCAGTGCCTCTCTGAAATTCACTCATACACACGTGTGAGAGTTTGGCCTCCCTTGCTTTTTTTTCTTTTTTTTGAAACAAAGTCTTGCTCTGTTGCTCCAGGCTAGAATGCCGCAGCATCATCACAGCTCACAGCAACCCCAAACTCCTGGGCTCAAGTGATCCTCTTGCCTCAGCCTCCCAAATAGCTAGGACTACAGGCACATGCCATGATGCCTGGATAATTTTTCTATTTTTAGTAGAGACGGGGTCTAGCTCTTGCTCAGGCTGGTCTCGGTCTTGCTCCTGAGTTCAAGCAATTCTCCTACTCGGTCTTCCAGAGTGCTAGGATTACAGGTATGAGCCAGTGGGCCAGCCTGTCCTCCCGTCTTGAAGCCATCAGCTCCTCGAGAAGTTTGGCCACTGCTCCTTTTGAATCCACGGGGTGAGAAAGGAAGAACCAATGTCACTATCACCACTAAGTCCTGAAGCCAGGCAGTTATCAGCCTTGAAGCAATTCTTATCACAAACCAGTGACTTGAATGTCCTCTGTGAAGCTTTCCTGACTCTCCTGGGTACCACTGGCCACTCTTCTTGCATCGCCATTGTAGCTCCTAGAAACCATTATTGGGCTGTCAATGAAACTTTACTTCATGTGTCTGTGTAACTGTTTCCTCTACTGCACCATAAGCCCACGATCCCAGGAATTCTATGGCTTTTCTCTCGTGTACTACACACAGTATCTAGTCAACGCTCAATATATGTTTGTTGACACAAACATTCTTCTGGACACGTTTATAGAAAGAAAACACAGCCTGTAGCACCAGTGCACTCTGCAAACCGCTGTGAAACAGAGGCCATTGAATTTCACGCACCAGAGTCACTCATTTCGAGAAAAAGTCTCTAACTCAATATGAGCAGGACTGCAAAAAAGACTTGTGAACAGCAAGAGTTACCACGCATAGGACACTCTTTTCCTGAGCCTTCACACTGTAATCACATCAATCAGATTATCGCTGGCATCAAAGAAAGGGTCGGTATTTTTTTTTTTTGTTCAATTTTTTGTCAATATTCAGACATTGTCACCCAGAATTTTGCAGTATTTAATGATTGTAATTTCCCATGAAATTTGGTGACACAATCATGCTTCTTCCAGTTTATATACTCTGTGCTATCAAATGTGATATAGTCAGAAGGCACATTCCTTTATCACTTTTCTCTTACAAAATGAAAATTGGAAAAATATATTATTTGCCTTTAAGTGGAAAGACATTCCATTTTCCAGATGCTGGTACTTCAGGAAATATTAGACATTTCTTGTTGAAATTTTTAGAAGTGATCACGTTATCTTACATTTTACACTCCTGGTCAAGTTGTCATCACTACCAAAGCATTCCCATAACTACCTACATATGCCCACTTCCTTGAGAGAGAAGAGGCAGCATGACGCTAACTCTCTTGAAGTTTCATATACATTTCAATTTTTATATGTCAAGTCTCGGATTGTCAAAACTTGAAGCTTGGAAGTTTTCTCTTGGAACAACAAACCTGTATAAAATTCCACCTTTAATGTAATCAACTTTTTTTTTTTTAACAACCATAAGTACTTCACCAATCTTTAGGAATATTTTCAATAGTACATAGAATTCACAGACAAGAAATTAAAGTGAGATAGTTTCTAGATAAATTTACCTGGGGAATAAGGAAGATAGGATCTAAGGAGGAAACCTCCAGATAAATTGAAGATAGTGTATGATATGGGAATTGGGAAAACTATTACTACATATTCTTCCTGTAAGTAGAGGCCTTGATAAAAATACATTCTGATTTATGTTTCTAATGAAAACATGAAACAGAAATCTACTTTTGCATCCCAACTGGGTTTCCTCCAAACATGCTGCTTTCTCCCTGATGAGTTGGAATAGTGTGCACCATAAAACAGCACCACAGGTCCTGAAATGCTGACATTTCATTTTTAATT
Source organism: Indri indri (assembly GCA_004363605.1). Taxonomy (NCBI): domain Eukaryota; kingdom Metazoa; phylum Chordata; class Mammalia; order Primates; family Indriidae; genus Indri; species Indri indri. The sequence continues at coordinate 22,361 of RJWJ010008908.1, forward strand.
GAAATCAAACAGAAATAGTTCCACTGGGGAACAAGAAAGCAAAGCAGGCTTTTGATAGAAATTAATAGGGGAGAGACAGAAATACTATTCTCTGTCATAAAGCAGTCCACTGTGGAAGGCTGCCAGTGCTCTTGCCTGAATCTGAGATTATCCTGAGGATTATGTTCAGCGGAAAGAACATATCTTATGAGGGTGGAATCAGAAATCATATTTGGATGGACATATCAAATGAAATGAAAGAAATGAAAAAACACTTCTTTGCTTCTATTTTTAAAAATCATATGAATATAGAGTTCAAGGAAAAACTGTTGAATTCTACCGCGAAAACAAGTGATAACAAAAGCAAAAGGGTTCATATCATCAACAAAAATATCGAGAAAAATAAATCAGAAAGTACACGCTTTGGAAGGTAAGATCAACTGACAGTACTGGAACTAAACTCCTTGCATAAGTGAGGCAAATTTCTTTTAAAAAGAGTTTTACAGCAATACCTATAGGATTAGCACTTTTTAAATTGGAGTTTGAGTAGTAGCAATAACATTAATAAAGATTAACATTTGTATAACTGTATATGGATTATAAAATATTTTTGTAAGAATTTTAACATGTAATACTCTAAACAGTATTATGAAAATGCCTTCAGCTTTCAGAAAACAATATTTTATTTTTAAAAAACCAGACTTTGAATATAAGAAGACATAATTTTAATGAAAACATTTATCTCTATGGTCAAAATTTCTAGCAACAATCTGTTCTACTTTGTACAAAAAAAAAAATATTGGATTTCCTATATGAGTCATTTCAAGACAACATTGAGTGAGGACTGGTACCAGGATGAACAAGGGTAGGATGTTTGAAATTGAAGAGTTCATTTTTCAGAGAGGTGCTCAAAAAGATAAATGCCAGCATGTCATGATACCAGCTATAACCCACATAGAAACAAAGTACTTTTTAGATGGCTATCTCGAGAAGTTGGGTAGTCAATGAAAAGAGGGTTGTAAGAACATAGCTTGAGGGGAGAACTGCCTGGAGGAAAAGTTGGTTTGTTTGCTTGTTTTCAGAATGTGGAAATTTGCACAGGTTGACAAGTTGAGTGAAAGAAACGAAGGAGAGTCTGAGCTTTCAGGAGAAAGGAGGGATAAGTGACAGATAAATACAGATATTCTTTTTTTGCACTCGGGTCTTTCCACAGTTTTTCCCTGGTGACCTTGACTGATTTCTTGGGCAAGCTCAGACATAAGGTTTTATGTTCGTTTGAATTGATCAAAATAATATGCGGTATGTTTTAAGGACTGAAGGCCGGATGTTCTCACTCTTCCAGAACCCTTGAATCTGCACTGACTTCTCGAGGGCCACCAGCATTTAGGGAAATGCCCAGTGAGAGGAATGCAGCTTCATATTCCTTATAGTCTGTTACTTCCCTGAAATGAGTAAATAATCTACCTTGCGGTAAAGACCACTGATTCTTTATGAAGGTTTCTTCACATACAATAACCTGTGTAAATTCTGCCTACAGAATTTTAAGGAAAACCAACACTACCAATTAACTAAAAAAAAAATTTATAAAATTAAGGACAAAATCAATCAACAGCCATGAACAAAAAACCAAAACAAAATCCCTTTATTCCTCACTCTGTGATACCAAAACTTCACAAAATTAATACCTAAGTTACCCGATGAAAGCAATTTAATGAATCCTTTGAATAATTTGAATGAAAATAAGAAATTGATTATCTCTGTTTCCAATTTGCCGCAATTATATAGAAACTCTCTTTTGAATTGGAATTGTTTCTCCCTAAAGAATCTTCCTCTTGTAACAAAGGATATTGCAATATGCTCTGAATAGATGTTTAAAATCTCTCATAAGTTCTAGAAATCTCTCTCATTGAAACAGTCCCAGCTTGACAGCCCTGCAATAACCATTAAATATTAAAATAACATTAAAGAGCAACTGCTCAGCTCATGGATTTAGCTGCAAAAACTCCAATTCACACTAATGGGACTCACATAGCTAAATCCCCATGTGCTATAGTGCAAATTTATGCCCAAGGATCCAAGGATCAGACACAGTCAAGAAAATGATGGATTCACTTTCAAAAAATAATCAATCAACTACCAAACTATTATTAAGCATGATATTTCAATCACATAGTTATACCAAAAATGATACTGTCTAAAATTTAACAGAATCCAATTTTGCATTCATGTAATATACATTTGTGATGTAATAAGATTCATATGTCTATTGCAAGGTAATTTGGATGTTGTAAAACGTTTATAAAGTTATAAGAAATTGTGTCTCATTTAAGAAGACATCCTAAAGCCAAAATCTAATTCTAAATATTTTTTATGTGCACTATTTATGCAGACACTATCACCATAAGGCTTAAGTTTCAGGACTATTTTGTTGTTGTTGTTGTTGATATACATGAAATGTAAAAGGAAAAAATAATATGTAAGTAACTAGTAGTGTTACTATTAAAGTTATCTAAGATCTTCTCAAAGGAATTTCTACTAAGAAATTACAGAAATTTTGACTTAGTGACAACACATTATAATAATCATCTATGTCAGCTATCCTGAAAGAAGTTACAAACTATTAAAAAGACAGTGTGTTTAATGGAAAGTATTTTAGGCTGAAATTTAGCTTACCCAAATTCCAAACTAAGACAAGGCACTTAAATTTTCAAATTCACAACTTTATCAGCTATAAAATGAGGAAGACAGACTTGGGACTCTCTTATGTCTGCTGGTCTATGATTTCCTTTTGTGACAGTTCGTTTGGTTCGCACTGTGTCTGGGTAGATTTGCCATTTATCCCCACTTTCACCCTCACCCCAACACACACACATAGACACACACACACACAGATGCACACACACAAACATGACAGGGAGCATAAACTAGTTTGGTTGACATTATTGCTCAGTATTGTCAACCAAACTCTAATCAAATAAATCTGCAAGAGTGAGGCATGAGAAGAAAGACTGGTTACCCTAGTAGAAGTCCCTCTGCATGGAAACATTAGGCCAGGAAAACGTATATCCCCCCTGCTGACCCCTGACCCTACATGAATGTATTCGCCTTCATGTTGCCAAAGACACGACAGGGTTTTATAAACATATTTGTCAGTAGTTGGCATATAGACCTGTATAATGTACTTTTCTTGATGCAAGTTCCATTCATTCATTCCAAAAATATTTGGCCAGTGCCTGTTCTAGACTAGGTACGATTCTAGATGATACTATGTGTGGAAACAGACAAAAATCCTGCCTTCATGGAGTTTATATTTTCAGCAGAGGAGACTGAAAAAATAAATAAGCAAATAAGTAAAACCTATGGTACTACAGGTAGTGGTAAGTGCCACTGAGAAAAAGAAAGCAGACAAGGGGTGGTCATGGAAGTTGTAATATCAAACAGAGTAATTAGGGAAGCCTCTCTGGGGAGGTGATACTAGAAGGAAGGAGTGATCACAAATACAGAGCAATTTTATACAGTTTATCACATCAAAGGAAGAACGAAAGCAAGGAAGGATGCTACACAAAGTGAAAATACATTCTGGAGAGAGTGGAAGAGGTCAGTCTCCATGAGTGAAGAAAAACCCTGAAGTCTGAGCACAGGCCCTTTATAAGCTCACTAGTTTGTCCCGCCTTTCTCCTTGCAGGATTGGTTGCTGTTTCCCACATTTTGGGGTGATTGACAGGTTGTGGTTATATAACAGGCTATATAACAGGTTACATAACAGGTTGGTTATGTAACAGTTTCCCTTTCTGCACATGCATCTTCCCCAGAATCCTTCAGGAAGCTTCACCCATGATATGCTAATTATATGGTAATAAGATCTAGGTCAGCTAAAGGTTACTAAGAACTTTTTACTATGTATGTTCCCACCAGGGAACAGTTCCTAGCCACAGTTTGTTTCCTAGCTGCAATTTGGTTCCTGCTCTCCACCCTTCCTTGCCACATATTTACCCTCTACCAGACCTGACAATTTCTATAATATTCCTCTGTACCACTCACAAGTTATAAACAAGCCATAGGTACATTCATTTCAGCAGTCTGAATCTGCCTCACCTTCATTCAAAGCCTGAGAATTCCTGGAGGGCAGAACATCTCTCTTCATTACACCTCTCTGAATCCATCAGGGACCCAGCAAACAGCATTCAGAAAGCAAGTTTTCCTTATGTGTGTGGGGAAGGACATTCCTACTATTGTGCCTCAAAGACTTTCATGAAAAACCTGCCTCTAGACATCTTTGGACTTCCCTCCAATATTGACTATGGGTGTTTCCAGCTGCAGCGGCTGCACTTAGAATACAAGGCTGATGGTTGGCATATTTAGTTTAGACTTAGCACAGCACTCTCTGGCTGTCTTAGTTTGGGCTGCTATAGCAAGTAAGCATAGACTGAGTGGCTTAAACAACAAACATTTATTTCCCACGGTTCTGGAGTCTGGGAAGTCCAAGATCAAGGTGCTGGCAGATCTGGTGTCTGGTAAGAGCTCTGCCCACTTCCTGGTTTGAAGATGGCTGTCTTCTCATTGTCTGTTCACATGGTGGAGAACAGAACATGCCTGCGTGTGTTCCTCATTTTATAAGGGCATTAATTCCATGCATTGAGGGTGCCACCTCATGACTTTCTTACCCCACAAAGGGCCCACCTCTAAATGCCAGTGCATTGGGGATTAGGCTTCAACATATAAATTTTGGGGCGATACAAACATTTAGTCCATAGCACTCACCTTTTTTCAATTTAGTTACTGGCATTTGTATACATTAATGTCAGCACCTCCTACCCCACCCCCACCCCAGCATATATTCATTGGTTTCACAACTATTTATTGAGGGTGTATTATAGGCTCTCAATGAACGCATAGACTCCTGCCCTTGAGAGCTTATATTTGAAAAAACAACACCTCCTTTGAAGGCAGGACACTGTCTTAGTCATCATCATTCGCCCATAGAACAGTGCTTTCTTTGCCTAACATGCTCTATAAAGATATGCAAATGTTAAGACAAGTCACAAAGCAGAATTTCATGGAACCAAAAATAAATGTGCTCATCACTTTTTTATATTTTAAATGGCTTATACAGGCTAATCAGAATAAGGAGAGTATTTAACTCAATGCCTCTTCTAAAATATACTCAAGGTCCATTTATTTCCAACATGATATTTTGACTTGTGATAATTTAACTAAAACCCCGCATTGCGAAAACATTGTGGCAAGAGGCTAGATGGGTCTAATTTTCTGCCTGCTTTATAAATCTTTAAAACTATTGGGAGTGAGAGTTTAAGATGGTTGACAATTTAACGTGACTGTTTAATAAATGGCATTGCTAGTAAGCTATAGTCCTTAACTCCTCAAAATATCAGTATATCGAAATCTTCTATAATGTCATGAAGAAGAAGAAAATGGATTTTGAGAATTTTCCTAAAGCGCTAGAATTAATATTATCTTTTTGTAGTCTAGGAAATTTTGCTAACAGTCCTGCTGATTTTCCATTAAGGTTATAGGGAAACGGAGCACTCAGCCTTCGTTTGTAAATCAACAGTGAAGGAGACAGATTTGTAGTTTTTATCAGCATTAGCAGGGCTAAGCACATTTGTTCACAGGTGTTAGGAGTCACCACTTGAATGAAAAGCTGGGCAGGGAAATAGTATTTGTCTAGTGAAAATATAACTGACGTATAAACACAGCCTACACCTTCAAATATGGCATTATACATTCTGTGCTGCTAACTCATGTTGAAAAAAATCCTGGCATTTTCTTTCCTTGAGTTCATTTCTTAAATTGAATTAGCACATTTTAAATCCTTATGATTATCATTATTGATAGAATGACAGCATTTTTGTATCAGCAACAACCTTTTCACTGTTAATTGGGTGCTGAGATTGTGAAATGACATAGTTACTCTGGTTTCTAAATACTAGAAAATGGAACATGTGAACAATGGCATATAAAGTTCTTTGACAGATTTAGAATTAGGACTCAAAGTGTGTAATTCCAAAATCTTTGTTTAGTCCCTCAGGAAATAGTACCTCCTGAGCTTTGTCCTGTTGATTCTTTGGCAGATATTTTAGGAAACTAAATTTGCTGAGGAAAGGCAGCCCGAAGCAGGGTGGACAGTAGAAATTGTCACTTCTTGAATCCACTGGCCTTGTAACATAGGAGAAATCTCCACTCAACCTAACACACATTTTTCTCACAATTTGTTGTAAATTTATCTTAAAATTCTGCACCAATTCAATTGATCATTTGACCTACTGACGTTCAAGAACGACACTTGTTTATCAGATGTCTTGTCAGATACTCAGATAATCAAAAATATTCCCATTGGTTTACAGGTTACCTTAAAAGATAGGAATAAAAATCTGATGTGCCTATGAATTTTTTTTTTAGAAAAGCATATGAGAAAATACAACGCTTGAAAAACGAATAAAATATGAACTTAAAATTTATCACATCCCCCAACAATGAAGAGATTTGGCATAAATGCACTTACCTCTGCCCATTGTGCCACTGTGCTATAGGTATTGCTGAACATATGGCACCTGATGTCACCCACTGTTCTCATTGCCCCCTTCCTCAGAGGTGTGCAGACCAGACCCCATCAGCATTTCTAGGGAGGATAACACAATTATATCAAGTTACTAGATTTTGATGTGCAAAAATGAATTAGGTAGCACTTTCCTAGCAATAGGAGTATATGCAAACAATGTTATTGAATGAACATTATGAATTAATTTAATATAATTGTTACAGGAGATGAATATTCTCTAGCATTTCAATTGTCATCTATCCACCAGAAAAACAAGCACCATTGAGCAAATATGATTTTAATCAGGATAAAGTCTGATTATTAGTTTATCTCCAGTCTACATTTTGGGTTTTTTTTGGCCCAGGAGAATATTTACCCTGCTTAAGTTATAGATATTATCTGTTGTTTGGAATAAAATTTTTGCATTTATTCCCCAAACTTTGAATTGACAAAATAATTTCACCAGCGAAAACACTGCTGGGTGATAGAGCTATATTATTACTTTCACAAAAATCTAGCCTGTGTCCAGGATAAAATGACAAAGGCATATTGAACGAAAGAAGATAGTTTTAAATTATGTCTTTGAGTCATAGTTCTAGGCTGTGAATTAGGCTCAGAGTAAGGGGAAAGAAAAAACATTTCTATTAATATTCTCACAGAGGGAAAACAGACAAGGGTAAAAGTGCAATCACAACATTTTTCACACTCCCAAAAGTAATAGGATAAAGACATTCCCAAATAACTTTAAACCAAATACACAGACAAAGGAGGAAAGTATGAGCTACCTTACTCTCATCTTCCCTCATCTCCTTGGGTAGAAATATGTCACTCAAACATATACTTATTCAAATAGTAAGTGTTTGAGGGAAATTATATTTATTGAATCTTACAATGTATTAGGAATTGGAACTGGGTTGTCCCCTAACTACAGAAACATAATCTCATTCCCCAGAGTAGTGATTCTTAAACGTGAGCGTTAATCAGAACTTCAGAATCACCAGCAGGACTTACTAAATACATTGCCGGGTTCACCCCAGAGTTTCGGCACAAGAGGCATGGGCGGGGCCGAAGGATTTGCCGTCCAACAAGGTCACAGGTGATGCTGATGCAATTGGTCTGGAAACCACCTTTTGAGAACCACTGCTCTCGAAGGCAGCACAGCAAAGTTAAAACACCTATGTTTAGGAATGTACAACCTGTTTTAACGGTGGCTCCACCACCTCTTAGCTCTGCGGCCCTGCTACGTGATTCAATCCTCTGTGCCTCTCCGGACAATGCGAAGTACTGATATTTCCCTTATTAGGTTTTGGGGTGTGTGGGGAACTATACCTGTATCCGTATGTAAGTGGGTGAAAAATGCATGCGCCCCTGGTATAATTTGTGTCACCAGCTTGGAGTACTAATGCAAGTCCATCTCTTTTGTTTCCAATGAGTCTTTCATACCTCCACATGCCCAATGTGGCTAGATGTCCAGTATCTGCCTCTTGAGACCTCCTTCTTCCTCCTATATCCCAGGAGCTTACTCAGTCTAAAGAGCCAGTCCACCTCCCATCTCCAGAAGAGAGAAGTGGAGAGCCTGTACAGGGTGATTGGGTATGATGGATTTTCAGTCCAGGTCACATGCTGTGCTGACACCAGTACCTGCCATCACCCTACCCAACCTCCAGACTATGTCATGGCACCAGGGTTACCAGTCTTGTCCATCCCTTTTCTTAAGATAAATGTTTCTTTGTGACTCAGAGTGTCCCTTCCTGCAATCCCAGCTGCCCTCGTGGGGACAATGCTTGTCCATCCAATAGCTTCCACTAACCTAAAATGGGAAAAGGGGCTGGGCATGGTGGCACCTGTAGTCCCAGCTACTCAGGAGGCTGAGGCAGGAGGATCACTTGAGCCTAGGAGTTGTAGTCTGCAGTGAGGTAAGACGACGCCACTGCACTCTAGCCTGGGCAACAGACAGAGACCCTGTCTCAGGGGGAAAAAAAAAGGAAAAAAGGCTGGAATCTCAATTGGATTCTTCCAAGATGGGTTCTCAACCCTTATGCCAATTTATCTACCTCAATGGCCAGCCTTGAGTCATTCTGCCAACCATAATCATTTTTACTTCTTCCCATTCCCCTGGCTCCTGCCGGAAGAGCCCCAGATTGTAGAGGGCTGTCCCTAAATGGTAGCCATTGTGGTTCTAAGGCCACCAGCCCTCTTAGAACTCCGCTCTGTTCTCCCAGGTGATGACATGGGGCTCACTACAGCTGAGGTAACTGCTGGTTCTTTCCAGAAGTTTGTTTTTCATCTATGGGTTACTGGAGATGCTGGGGTTTTCCTTGTCCCCTTTCCCAGTGAGGTCACGTCCTGCCATGTCCCCTGCCATCTGCTCGCCTTCCTGAGGCCCCGCACTTCTTCCACCCTCTGAGACTGGGTGGCGATGCTCCAAAAGCAAACATCCTCTTTGTCCTCACTCCTAAAACCTGAACCAGAGCCGTTCCAAGCAGACCTCCGGCACTCCCTGGCCCTTTCTTAACCCTTTTTTAACTTTCAAACAGGAGGCACAGCAAGGCCCATCTTCCCCACACCAGAGGAAGAAAAAAGAGGAAGATGAGGAAAGGAAGGAAACTTGTCCCCACCCTGACCAAAAACTTCCCAGTGTGTGACCTTGACACATAACAGAGCTATTTGTCCAAGAATTCTGTGGTAGGGGTGGGACGGTGGCAGAAAAAGGGAAGGATCTGCTTTAAAACAAAATTGATGAGGTGACAGAATTGCAACCTTCCCTCAATATTTATGCACAGAGTCTTTGTATCTAGTGCTTTTTAGAAAATTGTTGTTTAGTTATAGCAAAATAATAATCACCCAGTCATTCGATAAGAATGTGTCCAGTGCCTGTTCTGTGCAAAGGCTGTTCCATGCACTGCTGAAGGCTACAGGAAAAGTCACACATGGAGTTGAACCTTTGGATGCTGGAGCTTCAAAGGCATGACACTGATGATGTGAGCATTGGTCACAACAATTTGAGGTTCTAAGTGATGAACCCCAAAGGAAGACCATACCCAGGTTCAACCCAGGGCTCAGAGAATTTGCTTTTCCCTCAGAAGGAATTATTTGCTAGGCTGTGCCATGATCTCCTGGCCTCCTGACCATCAGACATGCTCTTTGTGACATTTTTTCCTGGTCATAGGGACGGTGAGTATCTACTCTACACATTCTATGTACCTATTTCCCTTTAGGGCTGACAGCAGCTCTTTTCTACATGGGTTAACCAGCAGCAGGGATGCAGCCTGTGGTTAGGAAGTGGAATAATGTTAACTATTAGTTTATTGATGATAGTGAGTGAATAGTTAGTGCCTGCCTGTTCCATCTGTTATAACTACTTTAATAGTCTCTCTTAGAAATATGCACAGAAATATATTCTTAGTTCGATAATTCTATATCTCAGATCATATATAGTACTCTCAAAAACAGCCTGAGTTAAATAATAATAATAATAATACCTCGTTTAATGCTTAAGCAACAATTTGCAATTTACAAAATTGGAGTGAATACATTAGTTCTTTATAACAACTCCATAAAGCCAATAAAATGATCCTCATTGTAATAGATGAAAAACTGTAGCTCTGAGAAATTAAGGTTTGACTAGAGCAATGGTTCTCAACCAGGGTTACTTTGCTTCCTGGAGGACATTTGGCAATATCTGAGGACATTTTTGGTTGTCTCAACTTGCAGAGGCAGAGGGAAGTTACTGGCATTTAATGGGTAGAGGTCAGGGATGCTGCTAAACATGCTCCAATGGATAGGACAGCCTTTCACACGCAAAAGTTATCCAGCCCAAAATGTCAATAGTGCCCAGGTTAAGAAAAGCTGGTCTAGGATCATAAAGTTGGTAAAATCTTAGCCCAGGCTTATTACTGTAAATTCAGTACTTTTTCTATATTCCCCAAATGTAAAGCTTTCATCTTAAATTGAATGGGGAAGCATAACCAATTACGTTGTATGTTATGTCCATTTTGGCTTCTTTTTTTCCTGATCTCTGGTGAAGGGGTGGAAATTTTGCCTTTAGTAGACAATGAAATGTTGCTATAATATAAAATTGTTCCTAGTGACTTTGGAAAACTTTTCAGCATAATCCCACCCGCTCTTCCAACTTTATCCAACTCTATTGTATCTGTTGTGTCTACAATTTTTTTGGATTACAAAGGGCAATACATTTTACTGTGTTTCCCAATTCTAGGGCTGAGATAGACATCATCAAGAACCATGCAAGAGAGATGGGAGGCAGGAATAAATGATTGATTAGCATATGTGCGTGTTCTCAATTATGGATGGTAATGGCCCGTGGATGTAATGTGAATTTGCCAAAGCTGCTGATAATCCAAAAGTCATTTTTATTGAGATTTGGAATAAAAAACATTTTTAAAGGAGAGCCATCTATCTAATAATTACTTTAATTTTGAGGTAAGCTACTATAGCAGTTATTTTAAATTCCCTAAATACACATCACTGTGAGTCAGGAGAGGCATCCAAGAATGTGTTAGTCAGTGGGGGATGCCAACAAAGATTAAAAACTGGAATGAGATTAGTAAAGGAATGGCTAAAAAAGCTATGATACAAGTTACTCAATTTCTCTCTACCTTAGTTTCCTCAACTACAAAATGCAAGTGCAGATAGTACCTACCATACAGGGTGGTCCCGAGAACTAAATATACTTTAAAATGTGCCTGGCACATAATAAGTGTGATAGTGCTATATATTTTTTATATTTTGCAGGCATTAACACGAATCTGGCAAACCTATGTATAGTGATGTGAAAACATGGCATGACATCCTGTTATGTGAAAAAAAAGAAAAGAAAAGAAAATCACAGAGCTATAATTATCACACTGGCCCATTTGTATTTTAAAAATCCCTAATGACTAGATCTGTGAGCTGTGAGGTATAGGTTACATGGTGAAGAAGAACTTGAACCTTTTTTTTTTTTTTTCTGTGAGAGAAGTTTATAATCACTTCCTGATTCATGAGTAGGCAGATACAGAAGGTCACTCTGAAGCAGACTTTCTTATGCTTTTCTCAGTAATGGAATGTAAGATCAGAAGACCAGTTGGGCCTCAGGGCAAGGGTGTAGAAGGACCTTTTAGGCTCCTGCAAACTTAGCTCTCCCAAGAGCCCTTGGTATGCAAAGCTGGTCACCTGGGAAGAGGAAGGCAGAAGGTGTGAGGTTCTCTTAGCCCCCTGGGAGGTCAGGGATCTTGGTGGCTCCTTCCTTTCTCAGAGTAACATGTACAGAATCAGAACCTGTCAGCTGTGTTAACATGGTCATGTCTGAGGTCTGTCAGCAGTAATATACAGTCGCCCTTCAGTATCCAAGGGAGCTTGGCTCCAAGACCTCCTGTGAATACCAAATTCTGAAGATGCTCCAGTCCCCAATATAAAATGGCATAGTATTTGCATATAGCCTGTGCACATCTTCCCATATACTTTAAATCATCTCTAGATTACTTATAATACCTAATGCAATGTAAATGCTCTGTAGATAATTGTTATATTGCATTGCTTAGAGAATAATAACCAAAAAAAAAAAATAATAAAACTATGCATGTTCAGTACAGAATTTTTTTTTGAATACAGTATTTTTGATCTTCGGATAGTTGAATCCATGGATGCAAAACTCAACAAATACACAAATATGGATGGTCAACTATATTCTAATGGTCCCAAAGAGGAATGCCACCAGACGGAAAAAGAACCTGGCTGGGTCATAAAGCCTGGATACCCTGGCCTAGGAGTACATGGGGGTGACCACTTCTGGTCCAGATGTAGCTGAGGTGGGAGGCTTATTTGGACTAGCTTTTTTGGCCCAGAGGCCACACATGTGAGCGGTGACAAAAGTGGGTAATACTGGAGCCCATGTGTGCATCTCTACTATCCCTACGTAGAACACAATATTAGGCATTGGAACAATGAAGAACTCTGGGACAGTCTTGGCCCTCTAGAGTTTTAGAGTCTATTTGAGAAGGCAAGAGCAATAAATAAATATATACATTATACTGGTTTATACTAAATGTAATTTCATCTCACACATTGTTGGCATGAGTTCAAATTGGTATTGGAAAACTGTTTGGCAGTGTCTACTGAAACTAAAATGTGCTTACCTGTGACCCAACAATTCTAGGCATATAAAAGCGATATCCTGGGTACATACCCAAAAGAAATAAGTGCACATATCCACCAAAATACATGTACAGAATGTTCAAAACAGCTCTACTTAGACAAAATTGGGAAAACCTAAATTTGAGGGGATATTGAGGAAATAAATTGTTGTATAGTCCTACAACAGAATACTATACAGCAATAAAAAAGGAAAAGCCTTCTCCTACAGTCAACCACATGGATAAAATCTCACAGACACAATGATTTGAGTGAAAGAAACCAGATGCACACAGGAATACATACTGGATCATTCCAAGTTCAAGAATAGGCAAAGCTAATCAGCAGCAATAGAAGTCAAAGAGCATAGGTACTGACTAAGGGGAAGGAGGAAACCTTCTGGGTTACAGGAGATGTTCTATCTCTTGATCTAGGTAGTGGTTACACTGGTGTATATATATGTAAAAATTTATTGAGCTTCACAGTTTTTTACTTTTTACTATATGTATGCTGTAGTGTCATTTTTTTTAAGTTTTTGTTTTTAGTAAATGAGTTAGTTCAGAGGACTGAGTGACAGAGGAAGGTTAAGAAGTCACAGCAGACTTTGGAGGGGAGGTAAGAATTGAGCTGGATTTGATGTAAAAGTAGATCTTGTTCAAGGGAACTGCAAGAGGGAGGTCGGATCAAGCAAGGGAATAGATGAGAACAAATGCATAGTGGCACAGACACCCAGAAAGCTTGGTGAACCTCATGCTTGTCTTTCCAACATCCGTCTTCCCTTCCCCCAAGTTTAGAAGCCTTGGGGGTTGGGGAGGATTGTCTCCACCTCAGCTCCAAGGGTGGGCTTTAATTGGTTTGAGCCTTAGCAACATAATTACTTAGGGATGAATGTAAACCAGTCATTACATGGTTTGGATCACAGGCGAGTGTGTTCTAAAATGGTCCAGTCTGGCCTCAGCTGAGGCTTTAGTGTCAAGGTTCAGGGAAAACCAACAACTATCTCCTCCTGGAGGCAAACAAAAAACCTTTTTGCTTCAGTTTTTGCTGGTAACCATTTTGGTAGATGAGGGACTTAGCCTGACATATAAAATTGGGCTAAGCTGAGAGAAAAGTAGAGAAATGAAGCTGGAGCCTCAATTGATGGATCTAAATTTTTTTTCTTAGATTTTCAAGCTCTTTTTCATTTAAGTCAGCTTGAACTGATTTTTTCCATTGCTTTGTAACCCCAATGGCTTTTCTACTAACCTATACACGCCACCTCTTGAAAGCTTTTTTTTAGTTTCCATGGCCACCGTCATGGCCCTACTTCAGAACCTCATGGGTACAGGTTGAGAGAACTGCCGTAACTTTCTAACTGGTCTCTGCCTTCCATTTCTTCTTACCTTCGTTCATCCCCCATATTGCTTCCAGAATGTTCTTCTCACACATATCTGATCATTGTTGCCCCACGAATGACCCTAATGGTTCTATGCATTGTGAATAAAGGCCAATGGATCCGAATTTGTCAGCTGAGTTTTAACACTTTAGTCCTTTCATTTTGCTCACGAACCTAACAAGATCCTTACTCTCTAGCCGTCCAGCCTTTGCCAGAGTTAATACTTCATTCCAGGACATCCTTCTCTATCTGCTTCATAGGGGTACCACTTTTCTTTCCAGATCCAACTCTAGCATCATCTCTTCTAAGAAGTATTCTTAAATCTCTCCAGCTGGTAACAATTACTCCTTGTTATCATGTCATGGCATGATTTTACCTCTTGATAGGTCTCTGCTCATTTTGTCAGGAGTCTGGGTGATTTATGTCTGTCTGGCCGACCCACTAGATTGTGAAGGCTGGGAGGTTCAGGGCCCTGTTTTTCCATCTTGAATTCCTAACACCCCTTGCATGGTGCTTTTCATAGACAAACCACTCAATGTCATATGTCCTTCAGTTAGTTGACTAGAGATGAGGCTTCCAATAGGGATGGAGATGGAAATGAAGTTGGAGAGGTGAGGTGGCGGTGGGGTGGGAGGGCAGCTTTTGGAGGATTTTAAAAGGTAAGTTGGATATATTAAGCACAATTGTTTTATTGCACTTTGGGATAGGTGAAAGGCTCTCTCTCTGTTTCCCGAAATTCCTTTTATTCTTTCTACATTGTTACTCTTTTTAAAACTTCTACCTTTTTAACCATCTTCTTTTCGTCACAGGAGGGGTATGGTGGCTGTTAGGTTTGAAATATCATAAAATTTGATAAGAGAAGAAATAGAATGAGAAGATGGTTAGCTTTGTTTTTCCTTCTCCATTACACTCCCAGAATATGCTTCCTGAATACCTTTGTTAGCAAAGCAATGAGGCCCATCTACATGAGTGATAATGTAGTACACATGTACTGTACCGTATATGATATAACTGAAACAAGACTTTTGTAAAACAATGCTACTCTTAATTCATACTATGCATGTTAGTATTTTCTGTTATTCAATTTCACTTCAAACAAACAAAAGGTTGCCTTAAATCAATTTCATTATCATTAAAGATTTGAGCCTCGCAGTTTGAAAAATGTGACACTAAAGCATATATATCCTCATTACTAGGTTATAATTATGGGATGAGCGCTGTACTATGTGCTTTTGCTAATATTTTATATTTAATCTGACATCACAATTCTTGACAGATCATTGCATCCATTTTATGGATGACAAAAGTGAGGCTTGGAGGTACAGCAAAGTCACACAGCTACATACAGCAGAGGAGAGATTTAAGCACAGGTAGACCATGCCTCTGCTTACAGCTCAGTACATGTGCCATGGCTTTAGGTCACGGCCAGCTTCAGGGAAGATCTGCAATGTGCTGAACGTTAAACCTGCAGCACACACAAGAGAGGGCAAGATCACCAGGTTACGTACAAAATGCTCTCTATCCAACAACTGCATTCTGTCTCTGGAACTCTATTCCTGCCCCAGTATCCCACTCTGCAACTCCTCCAAAAAATGACAGAACCCTTAAAATAGAACCCTCAAACTTCAACAGAGAAAACAGCTTTATGATTAGGAGGAACCTTCTAGTAGGCTGGCACTAAATCTTTGGAATTGTCTTTAAATTACCAAAACTCTGTGATACTGAGAATGAAAGCTTCCCAAAGTTTTATTTTTTTTTCCTTTTCCCAAATCCCCAAACCATCTAAAAGTAGGCAAAATCTAAATTCTGCTCTTCCAATAAGGAAGGTTTATTATCTTAAACGTCAATCTGTTGCATATAACTTGATTTCCAAAATTGCTTAATTTTGTGGGTCATTCTTGGAGGGATACTTGTGTGCCACGCAGTGTGCTGGGTCTTTAGAATACAAAGACCTGCTCCTCACCCTCATAAAGGGAACACATACTGAAGACAGAGAACATCATAAACCAATAATTGTACCCAGTGGGATCCATGCAGAAATAATGATACAAGATGTAAACGAAAGACAGTGGATTGAATCATAAACATGGCAAAGCAGAATTTTGATTTTTCTTGTTTTTAGATGTTTTTGGGGATTTGGAGAAAGGAAAGAGAAAAAAACATATCTTTGACAATCTCCGATTCTTAGTGTCCATGAATTTATGTTAATTTAAACAAGACTCAAAAGATTTAATGCCAACCTCATAGAAGTTTCCTTCTAATCATAAAACTGTTTGTTGCAACCTGAATGCTCTATTTTGAGGGTTTTGTCATTTTTTTGAAGGACTTGCAGATTGGGAGACTAGGGCAGGAATACAGTTCCAGAGAAGAAATGAAGTTGTTGCATAGAGAGAGCATTTTTTCTGTACCCTGGTGGTCTTGTCTCTCTTCTGTGTGCTGCAAGTTTAAAGTTCAGCACATGAAGATTTTCTCTGAAGCTGGTCGTGACCTAAAGCCATGGCACATGTTACTGAGCTGTAAGCAGAGGCATGGTCTACCTGAGTTTAAATCTCAGCTCTGCCATACATAGCTGTGTGACCTTGGGCAATTCACTGTACCTCCAAGCCTTTGTCTCCTCCCTCATAAAGTGTTAAAATGTTATAATAGTGAAGCAATACAATGACAGCATCTTATATTGTATTCATGATAATGAAGAGTCTGTCCTTATAGTTTAGTAAATTAAGGCGATCACCCTAGTTTTGTCTTTAGGGTGTAGAATTCAGGAGACAGGGGGCCAGTGGCCTGTTGCAAATCAAATTGAATATTCACCAGCAACATTTACTAACAATGAAATCAAGCTAAAATGAAACCTTAAGAGAAACTGATTTGAAAAATTATAAAATCTGCACTCTTTAGCATATAATGTGCATCTTGTGGATAAAGACAGGTTCTTCGTTCATTTATTTAACAAATGATTATTGAATATCTAATATGTGCCAGGCACTGAGGTAGGTGTGGAAACATAAGGGTGAACAAGATTCCTGTAGTCCCTGTGTTATGGAGTCTACAGTCTGATGCGGGACACAGGCGACATAAAAGGAAATGCATTAGCAAAAGGATTCCAGTTGGGAACAGTGCCCTTAAGGATATAAAGCTGATGTCGCACCAGACAATAATACGATGGGGTGCTTGCTTTAGACAGAATGGTTAGGAAGGCCTCTAGGAGGAGGTGACATTTAAGCTGAGACCAGAAGAATGACATGGAGTAAGCCTTGAGAACAGCAAGGGAAAGAATCAAAGAATCAGCGCATGCAAAGGCCCTGGGGTGTATAGGACTGTTTGTATATCCGAAAGCTCTGAACTTCTTTCATGCAAACTGTTTAGAACCATCCTCTTCTATCCTGCCAGCTGCCTTTCTGATTCAGCCTTGCAGTGTGAGTTGAGCTCCAGACTGGGGTCCTGGCTAGTTATGACTATTTGATATATGCTGAGACAGTCCTCTCTTCTCCACACATCTGCCACAGGCTGTATCTTGCTTACTGTGACTTAGCCATTCAATCAAGACTGCCCTTGACATTTATCTCATTCTGGTATTTTTTGCCTACACTTTCGCCTCAGGTCCTGAGAGAATAGCTACTGACACAAAATAGATGCTTAAAAATTACTTGCTGAATTTTTGAATGAATTTCATAGGAGTATCAGAGAACTAATTTTTTGTTTATTGTCTGTGGTTTTGTTTGCTTGTTTATTTTAACAAAGACTGGATTGGGAGAGAGTGAACTGGATGGAATCTGAAGGAGAATGGTACAGTATTCTGGATTGGCACTCAGTTACTGGAGGGCTACCTGGCTCTGACACTCATTTCCAACGTGACCTTGGACGAGCCAGCCCACTTGGGCCTTTACATCCTTGACTACAAATGAAGGTTTTGGTCCATCTGTCCTTCAATGTCTGTGGGTTTTAAAAAATTTTTTTTCTATGAATCCATGGGGTATTGATATTTGCCGCTCCTACCACACTCCTATGAATGAAATATTATCTGTAGGCATCAACTCAGTTCATGCAACAATGCTACCTTACATTTGATATGAATTTATCATTTTCCCAGCACTTTCATCTACACTATCTTATTTGATTTTAACTAGTCACGTAAGGTATTTAAGACAGGTATAATTTTTTGTACATTTGACAAGATGTGAAACTTGCCCAAGGTCACAAAGAGATAGAAAAGGGAATGAATGACATTTGTCTTTACCATTCTGACTATACGTGGCACAATGAATCAGACAGGATCTCTACCATGTGGGAGTGAAGCAAATTGTTTACCCCCTAGTGTAGCAGTCACTGCTTTTCTTAATGTTAATGATGGTTTTGACTATGCTGAAATTTGAAGCATCTTTTTTTAAGTTAAACTCTTTAGTGATAATGATCTGAAAAGTACCCATGTTACCTCAGTTGGGGAAGGGGAATATTGTAGGAATTAGCAATTTCATGGAAGGAGGCATTGTGATCCTCATAGCAATTGGGAAAATATCTCTAAGCATTTTTCCCCCCTAGGGCTTAATTGTTTGTCTGCTTTTCTTGGAACTCCCAAGACTGTCCTCTCTTATCTGAAGAGCAGTTTCTGATGCTTACTCATGGTTCTTGTTTCCCTATAGTCGGGGCTCTCACATGGCTCCGCTTCCTCGTGCCAGCTCTGGCCAGCTGACTTCAAGACATGCCCAATCTATCACTCACTACAGACTACTGTCAATCTCTTCCTCTTTTCTTTCCTGTGGCCCAATCTGCTAGGGCTAGTGGGGCTGGGATAGGAAGGAGTCATGTGGTACTTAAATCAAGCTCTACCTTGTTATAGACTGAATGTTTGTGTCCTCCTCCTCCTCCTCCAGATTCATATGCTGTGATGGTAGTAGGATGAGGGGCCTTGGGGAGGTAACTAGGTTTAACTGAGGTCATGAGTGTGGAGCACCAATGATGGGAATAGTATTTTTATAAGAAGAGGAAGACAGACCAGAGATTGTTCTCTCTCTACCATGTGAGAATACAGTGAGAAGGCAGCCATCCACGTGCTAGGAAGAGAGTGCTCCCCAGAACCCAAACATGACGACATCCTGATCTCAGAATTCCCAGCATCCATAAGTGTAAAAAACAAATGTCTGCTATTGAAGTCACCCAGTCTATGGTATTCTGCTATAGCAGCCTAAGCTAATGAAGACATAACTCTGTATCAGGATTTATGAACAGTTCCTAGGCTAGGGAGTCTGTAGGTGGAACAGATACCCCAAAATATTAATCTACCACACTTCCTTTTTTTAATCTAAGTTTCACAGGATCTCTCAAGTCTCCTTTTGTTAGGTGTCTCCAATCTTGGGAAGTACCTATTCTCTGATAATTTAGGAAAACACCCACATTTGTCCCTGAAATTTAAAATAGGAAGTGTAGTTGCATCATTTTTAGGTTGTAGGGTCAAAAAAACAAAAAACACTAGACTAGCAATTAGGTAACTTTAGATCCCAAACCTGATCTATCACTGATTTCTGTATAGATCATTTATTGTCCCTCGAATCCAGAGGAATGGGGAATCTTAAAAAACCTAACAACTAGAAGAGATTTTACTGGATTATCTAATCTAACCTCTGCATTTTATAGCAAAAGACTTTGACATGGGGCCTCAGGTCACAGAGCTGATTAGAGGTAGAGCCAGTGAATATTTTTCCCAAATCAACATTTGTGATCTTTTCATTACATCATCTAAGTAGAGCCTGTAGAGACTTACTCTGAGAATCAGAGATAATGCTTGTGATAATGCAGCATAAAGTAGTGTCTAAATGCAAAATATTATTTTAAGACGAGAACCTAGAATGGGGATGAAAAACAGGAATCTTCACTATGTGTGAATAGACAGGAAACAACCTATAAATGATCTAATTCTTGTTCTCTAAAAACAGACACGTAAACAAAATATCTTAAACATTGATCTGAACTCTGTGATTGCCACAAACTTGCCTCAGAAAATGGAGATTATGATGTTCCCACTGCCAGATGACAGAGGAACATGGTTCAATGGACTCTGATGGCAGACTGCCTGGTTTCAGAGGTGGGCTCTATCACACAATATAGTTGTATGACTTTGGCAAATTTGTACACCTGCTTAAACTTCTGCTCTGCTTCAATATATTCAGTGTTAACCTTGTTTCTGTTTCCCTGTATGTAAAATAGCATAGGAACACATACGCCATAGGGTTATTTTTAGTATTAAAACACCAATATTTGTGAAATTCTTAGAACAGTGTTTGGCACATAGCAAACACACTGTATGTGTTACCTGCCATTATCATTACTTGCTTTTCTCTGCTGGAAGGACTAAAAGCTATTCTTCTGTAGTGAAATCTCCATTTAAAATTCTGTTGGACAGGTTAGAGGTATTAGTTGGCTTAGTAAGGATTTAGAAATATAAAGGTACCATTTCTTTAGTGGTGGTTTCATCTTTGTATTGATAAGGAAGACCCTCATCAACCTAATACTAACCTATTATCTGGCTTCTGCAATTGCATCAGCCACCTGAGACCCCACCCCTCGGACCACCCCAACCTAGTAAAAGTGGGAAAAACCTGGTAGACGGAGCTCAGAATTTGGTGGTGATACCCCTCTGAGCTCGCCAGCAAATAAACCTCAATTCTCCGACTCTCCGTGTGCCACTTGGTTTGTCCTCAAAACCACCTGCTATAACATTTTGGTTCCCTGACCGGGAAACTGACCACCCTGGCCCCTTGAAGTCACCTGTTTGGGGACAGGCACGGCAGTTGGTGGGACCTCAGCAACAGAAGCGAACGGGTGCCAACCACCATTTTGTGGAATATCTTCACTTCTTGGGAGCTCCTGCCGGCTGTGGGGTCCTGAACTCACCGGGACATGCCAGAGGGATGGACAAGTCAACTCAAGTCTGGAGGCATGGACCAGGTAAGGTCCCGGGATCCATCCTAGTCAGGCCTGTCAGAGGATGGAAGAGGAGCTTGATCACCTCCTGAGTGCAGGGAATTCCCAGGGCGGGAATGTGTAACCTCTGCCTGTCTGAATGAGAGAGTGAAGAGTGACTGTGGTTCCACAGCTACAGCTACAGAGCCTGAGTGGGTCCTCGCCTGCTGTTCTGTGGTGACATCACACACTGTAACGGTGATTCGCTCCCATAAATGGAGCGACCAGGCCTGGGATTTATACGGGTACCCCTTAGCCAAGACGTGCCTAAGTGCCCGAGAGGGACGTAGCCAGAGGGACGCCTGAGAGAAACCCCCCTTTTTGTGAAGAGAGACTGTTTGTGGTTCCACGGTTACCGCTATGGAAGGTGAGTGGGTCCTCACCTGCTGTTCTGTGGCGGCATCATACACCCTAATGGTGATTCACTGCCCTAAAGGGAAAGACCAGGCTCGGGATTTATACGGGTACCCCTTAGCCAAGACGCACCTAAGTTCCTGAGAGGGACGCAGCCAGGCGGACACCGGAGAGAAACCGCCCCCTTTGTCTGTTAAGCTGCGACATCATTCAAAGGTCTAGGATGAGTAGTGTAGAATCTAAGCCTACAGTCCTTAAATGCATGTTAAGGAGCTTTAAGAAGGGTTTCACAGGTTACGGCATCACGCTGAGTCCCAGTAGACTTAGGACCCTCTGTGAACATGAATGGCCCGCGACGGGAACCTTATACCTCCCCACTGTGCGAGCAGTTTGGGGAGTTGTGACCAGGACTCCCGGTCACCCCAACCAATTCCCTTACATAGATTCATGGCTAGAGATTGCTCAGACCATGCCCCCTTGGGTCCGGTTCTGTGCTAATAAGGGACAGAGCAGGATTTTTGTGGCCCAAAGGACCAGAGACTCCAAACTGTCCAGAAAGCCCCTGAAGAGGATCCACCACCACTGCCCTACAACACTACCATGACACTTCCTGAAGTACCCCGGAATCCACCAGACACTCCGCCGCCATCAGTCTCCCCGCCACCGGTTCCGGACCAACCAGGTGCTGACACTCCCATCACCTGCCTGCTACAGTCGGCTCAGGCCCCAACTTCAGCCCTCCAGGTGCCCCTGCATGAAGTGCGAGGTCCGATGCAGATTACAGGCAATGGGTCTGTTCAGCCAGGTCAGCCGGTCCTGTACTACCAGCTCTTCTCCACCACTGACCTTCTGAACTGGAAGCACCACACCCTGCCATACTCCGAGAAACCTCAGGCCCTCATTGACCTCCTGGAATCCATCTTTCAGACCCAACATCCCACTTGGGAAGACTGCCGCCAGCTCCTTCTGACCCTTTTTAACATGGAAGAACAACGCCAGATTGTAGCTGGGGACCCAGAGGTGGCTCCAGGACCAGGCTCCAGCAGGGACCTTGGACGTGGGGCAGTGGGCACAGAACACAGCACCCGAGACTAACCTGGATTGGGATTTCAACTCCCCGAGAGGACACAAGGCACTCAGAAGGTATCAGGAAACTCTCCTTCACAGGGTCCAGGAGGGAGCCAGAAAACCAACCAACATGAACAAAGTTGCTCTGATCACCCAGAAGCCGGAGGAATCACTGAGCGAATTCTACGAGTGCCTTTGTGAGGCTTACCGAGTCTACACACCCTTTGACCCAGAGGCAGCCGAAAATCAGCAGATGGTGAATGCCGCATTTGTCAGACAGTCCTATACTGACACCCACGGAAACTCCAGAAACTTGATGGGTTTGCAGGAATGAACATCATGCAGCTGATGGAGGTGGCCCAGAAGGTCTATGTTAATGGAGACCGGACCGCCCGGAGGGAGAATGACAAGAAAATGAAACAGAAAGCTGCTCTCCTGGCTGCTGCCCCTGGAAGACCTGGCCCAGCCAAGAGACCTTGCCTGTCACGGGAAGGAGGATCCAAGAGACAAAGGACCCGGAAGCCTGATCAGTGTGCCTATTATAAGGAGATTGGTCACTGGAAGTATGAATGCTCCAATAAGAGAAACCACCCACTGCCAAACAGGAACCTGTTTAGGGGCTTTCAGCAGGAGCTGGAGATGCAGGACCTCATCCATCTCACTGGGGTTGATGTGGAATAGGACTGACTGGGTTCCCTGACCCACGGTCGTAATGGAAGTAGGGGGCCGACAAATAACATTCATGGTGGACGCTGGGGCAGAATACTCAGTGGTAACAACCCCGGTGGCTCCACTTACAAAGCGGGAAACCAATATTGTGGGAGCCACTGGAACTCGAGTAGCTTGACGGTTCTGCCAATCCCGAATATGCCAGATGGGGGGCCACCAGATAAGACGTAAATTCCTATACATACCGGACTTCCTGTTCCCCTCCTAGGTCGAAATCTCCTGAGCAAACTTCCACCTGGAAGGGACCGCGAGCCTCACACTCGGCGCCCCAGAGACTCTCATAATGGTGGCTGCCCTGCCCCAGGAATCGGAACGGAAGTTATACGACGAGGCCAAAGAGGAAGAGAAGCCGCCTAATTTCCGGCAGGCTTTTCCGTCAGTATGGGCGGAGTCCAACACCTCCCTCCCATTCCCCCGCCCTCGTCTTGCACGCCAATATGCACCCTTGGTGATCGAGATGAAACCGGGAGCCCAACCAACCAGGGGAAGACAGTACCCCATCCCCAAGGAGGCTCGAGAGGGAATTCAGGAACGTATTGACAGGCTCAAGCAGGAGGGGATTTTGGTGGAATGCCAATCCACATGGAACACTCCCCTCCTGCCAGTCAAAAAGCCCAACGGAGGTGGATACCGGCCCGTCCAAGACCTGCGACTGATTAATGAGGCTACAGTGACTCTCCACCCAGTGGTACCAAATCCATACACCCTCCTGGGCCTCGTTCCTCCTGATGCTGCCTGGTTCTCCTGCCTGGACTTAAAGGATGCTTTCTTCTGCATGGGGCTCGCTCTGAAGAGCCAGCCCCTGTTCGCCTGCGACTGGGAGGATCCTCAGACTAGAAGGAAAACCCAGCTGACCTGGATGCGACTACCACAGGGATTTAAAAATTCACCAGCTCTATTCAGGGAGGCTCTAGCCACTGACCTCGTCTCCTTTCCGTGAGAATAAACCTACTGCACACTTTTATAGTACGTTGACGACCTCCTTCTAGCAAGCCCAACCAGAGAAGACTGCCACCGGGGAACCCAGTTCCCACTCCAATTGCTCACTAACAAAGTATACAAAGTCTCCTGGAAAAAGGCACAGATCTGCAGGCAACAGGTAAAGTACCTCGGTTTCCACATCACTCAGGGGCGCCGGACACTGGGACATGAGCGGAAGCACACCATTTGTACAATTCCCAGGCCGACCAGTCAGAGACAATGCAGAGAATTCCTCCAAGCGGCCAGATTCTGCCACATCTGGATCCCAGGGTTCTCCCTAAAGGCCAAGCCTCTGTACGAAGTCCTACGCGGGCCTGAAAACAAAGAATTGGAATGGGCTGAGACTCACGAAATGGCTTTCCAGGAAATAAAAGACTTATTAAAAAGAGCCCCCGCACTAGGGCTACCGGACCTCACCAAATACTTTAACCTGTTTATACACGAGAAGAAACAAGTGGCTCTGGGGGTTTTGACTCAAACCGTGAGCCCGTGGCAGAGACCAGTGGCTAACTTGTCATAACAATTGGATCCGGTAGTGGCAGGATGGCCACCTTGCCTCTGTGCACTGGTGGCCACCGTCCTGCTAGTCAAGGAAGCAAACTCACACTGGGACAGAACCTCTGTGTGCGAATTCCTAATACAGTAATATCTCTAATGAACACCTCAGAGCACTGGTGGCTCTCAAGCAACCGGTTAGCGCAATACCAAGGACTCCTATGTGAAAATCTGCACATCACCCTGGAGACTGTGTGGACCTTGAATCCCACCACCCTCCTACCCACCGAGCCAGGGCCCCTGGGCCATGATTGTACCGAGGCGGTAGAGGAGGTCTATGCCAGCTGGCCAGATCTGAACGATAGTCCTCTACCAGCACTGAACTTAGAACTCTGCATGGATGGCAGCAGTTTTATCCAGAACAGGAAACGATTGGCAGGCTTCGCGGTCACCACAGCTGATGAGGTCATCATGTCGGCTCCCTTGCCCCAAGGGTGGTCGGCAGAAAGGGTGGAGCTATGGGCCCTTGTCCAAGCCCTTAGACATGCCTGGGGTAAGAAGGCAAACATATACACAGACTCTAAGTATGCCTTTACCACAATACATATCCACAGGGCAATATATAGGGAGAGGGGACTGCTGATTGCAGGTGGAAAGGAGATCAAAAATGGGGACGAAATCCTCCGACTGCTGGAAGAAGTTTGGGAGCTGAAAGAAATTGTGGTCATCCACTGTTGAGGGCACCAAAAGGGCACAGATCCAATTGCCACCGGCAACCGCCTGGCAGACCAAGCAGCCAAAAATGCAGCCAGCTGAGGATGTTCAGAGGACAACACTCCAAACCAGTGCCAAATCTTGTTAGCACTCCAGTGGCCCAAAGACTCAAAATATACCCCAGAAGAGAACCAGTGGGCAGAGCAGGAGAAGGCCAAGAAGGACACAGACGGGTGGTGGCACCTACGGAACCATAACATCTTTATCCCCAATAAACTAGCATACCCTATTGTCTTCCAACATCATAACCTGACTCACCTAGGGAAAACAGCTCTGGTGCAGCTACTCACCCAGTACTACCATAGCATCAAACTTCTGTCCATCGCTGCAGCAGTCAGCGCCCGCTGCCAGACCTGTGCTAAAAACAATGCAGCGGTCAGGCCGAGATCCACCCCAGGAATTTAGTACACCGGAACCTCTCCGTTCGAGGATGTGGAAATTGATTTCACAGAAGTAAAATACCTGTAAATACCTGCTGGTACTGATATGTGCCTTCTCAAGCTGGGTTGCTGCAGTCCCTACCTGGACTGAAAAGGCTAGGGAAGTGGCAAAGGTTCTGTTGAGAGAAATCATCCCCAGGTAAGGTCTACCACTCTCCTTTGGCAGAATCCTGAAAAGAAACAAGGAATTAAAACCTGAGGTTTCGACTTAGGACAATGGACTTCATGCCTACTACCTGTGCCTGGGTCACTAATAACTATCCTCCTCCTTGTCACTGTAGGTTCCTGTATACTGAGCAAGGTTATAAAATTCATAGAGACAACTGTAACCCGGAGAGCAACAGCTCACATAATGGCCTTAGAGGCTATCACCCACTGGGAAATGATGCCCTATAATAGACATACAAGGGCATCAAAGGGGGGAATGATAAGGAAGACCCTCATCAACCTAATACTAACCTATTACCTGGCTTCTGCAATTGCATTAGCCACCTGAGACCTCACCCCTTGGACCACCCCAACCTTATAAAGTGGGAAAAACCCGGTAGACAGGGCTCAGATTTTGGTGGTAAGACCCCTCTGAGCCCGCTTGTGATTAAGAATAAACCTTGACTCTTTGACTCTCTGTGCGTGGCTGCTTGTCCTCAGAACCCCCTGTAACACTTGCTGTAACAGTATACGTATTATATTCATAAAGTAGGCATTGTTATTTGCATTTCACAGACCAGAAAACAGGCTAGAATAGGTAATTGCTTGCCCAGAACTGGAAGTTGAGTCAGTCATGGCTCAAGGTACAAACTCGATATGAGTCTGCACAGCAATAAATGAAAGTCCTCTCCCAGTGAAGACTTTCTGGACTTACAAAGTTCTCACACTTCCAGGGGCCTATGGAGAAGAGAATCCACATGTGTTCCAGCCCAGGAAAACTTGGCTCAGGGGTCTTTTCCCACTCCACCCAACTCTCTCCAAGAAAACTGTCTCCACAGAACGGGAGAACTCTGCCTTCGGCTTGCTTCTGGTGAGGTCGGTGCGGGCTCTCACGAGTCTGGGAGAAGCTGGAGTTTAATTCGTGAATTTATTTAGAAACTACACTTTTGTGTCAAAGAGCAAGGACAGCCAAGAAGCGGAAACAAAAAGAAGAGCTCAGGAAAATGGGGTCTGCGAATAACCCCAGCCTCGGTGAACCCTTGTAGTGCTACCCCACGCGTGACGCCCACCTGCTCCCCGCCACCCGCCTCCGCTCCCGGAGGAGGCGTGGTCGACGCATGCCGCCATCTTGGGCGCCTCTCTAGGCGCACTGTTTACCACTCTATGGTCGCCCGCTCCCGCCCCGCCCCTCCCCAGTCATTGTCTGGAGCAGCAGCCGCGGCCGCAGCGCCGTCTCTTTATAAGCCCGCAGTTCCCGGATGTGAATGGATTACAATGTATCTTTCAGGGAAACCTATTATTATCAATGTGACTCCACGGGGGAGTCAATGGTGATGATGAGGAGGAGGATGATGATGATGAGACATCTGTAAACTTGGAACAAGTTTAAGACTTTATAAGAGGAGAAGAAAAAAAAAACTACCAACAAGATTTGTTTGAGGAAAAATTGTAACTATCTTGTGTTGTTTTTTTATAAACAATAAGAAAAAGTTGTTGGATTTTTTTTTTTAATGATTTCTTTTTTGGGGGAGGGAATTTTGTTGCAGTTTTATGGTGGAAAATGCAAAAACCAGAGCCAGGTGCATAATCTTGTAATCTGTGGACATCCCTGGAGCAGAACTGAGTACCAGTTAAAATACTTTTTTTAGGGGATACACATGTGAGATACTAAGTACTTGCAGAAGATTTTTGGTCTCTCTTTTTAAAGTCTCTTTCCTTGGAATATTGTGAGAATATTTGTGGCCATTTAAGGTAACGTTACAATTTGCTGTCAGAGTAAACTGTTTGTAATTGAATTTAATTCTTAAAATGTCGATCCCAGTGTTTTATAAAAACAAAAGGAACAACCTATTAAATAATTGCCAATGGGAAAAAGTGTGTGCATGCATTTTGTGTATGTACTCGCACATCTAGCAATACCAGGGTTTGTAGAATGTGTTTTTTAACACACGTTAAAATAGCGTTATGTTGAATATACTGGATAAAGCAGGCTTGTTATTACGAAACTATAGAATTATGAAGCTTAATTTTTGTCCTAAAAAGTGATGTGAAAAAGTATGTTTTAAGAGCATGCAGGGCCTATAATGGTAAATGTTGAATTGGAAACTTACAGTGTTGGCGAACCGGGACTTAGCGTGCCTAGTAACTCAAGTGCAAAAACAAAACAACATCCACCCCCCAAAAATGCCTTTTTTTTTTTTTTTTTTTTTTTTGCGAAGTTTGAAGCTATACTATTCTGTGACTTAAAAGGGAGGGAAAAGAGTATGCGATTCAGGTTTCTCCCCCAACGCAAAACTACCGAAACGAAAATCTCCCCAGCAAAATGTGGCTTGATTTATATATGGAAAAGAAAAATATTGTTCC
The DNA here is from genome assembly GCA_004363605.1 of Indri indri. NCBI lineage: Eukaryota > Metazoa > Chordata > Mammalia > Primates > Indriidae > Indri > Indri indri. The sequence goes on from RJWJ010008908.1 coordinate 50,712, forward strand.
TCTTGGCAAAGTCTTTTTGCATCACGTGTATTTGCAGCCTAGTATAAACTTGCTTTGCCGTGTGTGGATGTGTGAGTGAGAGGGAACGAGAGTAAGAGAAAGAAAGAAGTGAGGGGATGTAAACTCGAATAAATTTCAAAGTGCCTCCGAGGGATGAAACGGGCAAAAACTGAAGTGTTCAGGCTTCAGATTGTAACTGACGATCTGAGGAAAAATGAGGTGCTCGATGAATTTTCGTTTGTACTTTTTGGCGAGGCGGGGGAGGTGTTGAGATTTTTTTTTTTTCGTGGGGGGGGGGTGCATCCCAGCCAGCCCGACCCGGAGCGAGCCGCGTCTCTCCGCCGGAGCCCCCCCACCCATTTCTTTGCTGAACTTGCAATTCCGTGCGCCTCGGCGTGTTCCCCCTCCCCCCTTCCCTCCGTCCCCTCCCCTCCCCGGAGAAGAGAGTTGGTGTTAAGAGTCAGGGATCTTGGCTGTGTGTCTGCGGATCTGTAGTGGCGGCGGCGGCGGCGGCGGCGGCGGGGAAGAAGCAGGAGCGGGAGCGGGAGCAGGAGGCGGAGGTGGTGGCGGTGGCGGCCGTGCTTAGACATGAACGCCGCCTCAGCGCCGGCGGTGCACGGAGAGCCCCTTCTCGCGCGCGGGCGGTAGGTACCGGCGCCGGCGGGCTCGGCGGGGCTGATGCGCCGGGCGGCGCGGGGCTCGGGCTCGGCGGCCCCGCACGCGGCTCCGCGCCTCCCGCGCCGCGGGCTCCCGGCTCCCGGCGCTCCCGGCAGAGACACCCCTTCCCCTCCCGCGCCTCTTCCCTCCCCCTCGTCTCCAGCCCCCCCGCCCCCCTCCCCAGCCATGCCCGCTCCGAGGGACCGAGGACTTTGCCAAGGGCCTGACTTTAATTTTTATCACCCTTTCTTTCACAAATTAGGGTGCTGGACAATCACAGGACCCGACCCTCCACTCCGCTCCCCCCGCCGCCGACCCTGTCACCCCTCCCCCTGTGGACGTGTTTTCACTCCGGAGACGCTCATCTTTAATTTCTTTATAGCTACTTTGAAAAGCAGAGGGGAGTGGTGCGTGCGAGTGTGTGTGCGTTGAGTGTGTGTGTGCGAGTGTGTGTG
>RJWJ010008909.1:0-51828 GCA_004363605.1 Indri indri
TATAAATGTAATTCAACACATAAATAGCAGTAAAAATAAAGACCATATGACCCTCTCAATAGATTCAGAAAAAGCATTTGACAAAATTCAGTGTCCTTTTATGATAAGAATGCTTAACAAAATAGCCATAGTCGGGACTTATCTGAAAATGATAAAAGCCATCTATAACAAACCCACAGCCGCCATCATATTGAATGGAGAAAAAGTTGAAAGCTTAGAACTGGAACTAGATAAGGTTGCCCTCTATCACTGCTTCTATTCAACATAGTGCTGAAAGTCCTAGCCAGAGCAATCAGGCAAGAGAAGGAAATCAAGGGTGTCCAAATGGGGCAGAAGAGGTCAAACTATTTATATTTTAAATAAAATATTTTCAAATAAATAAGAGAAACCATGTCAAAATAATTAGAAGAAATATGAGACTAGTGTCTCAGAAATATGGAATACACATAAAGAGGTAAAAATTATAAAACAAAAGAACCAAATAGAAATTCTGAGCTGAGCTCATGCCTATAATCCCTGTGACTCAAGAGGCTGAGGTGGGAGGATTGCTTGAGCCCAGGTGTTCGAGGCTGCAGTGAGCTATAATCATGCCACTGCATTCCAGGATGAGAGACAGAGTAAGATCCCATCTCTAAAAAGTATAAAAAATGAAATTCTGAAAAATACAACAGCTGGAATAAAAATTTAACTAGAGGAACTCAACAGCAAGCAGAAGAAAGAGCCAGCAAATTTAAAGATAGGTCAATTGAGATTATTCAGTCTGCAAAATAAAACAAAAAAGAAGGAAGAAAAGTAAACAGCCTTAATGATAACTGCGTAAACAAAAGCTATACACCTGTGTCAATGGGTATACCATATATAAAGATATAATTTGTATAAACGTAACAAAAAAGGGGAAAGGGGATGGAGCTATTAATATATAGTAACAAAGTTTTTGTATGCTATTGAAACTCAGCTGGTATCAATTGATCAAAGACACAAATATAAGAACTGATACTATAAAACTCTTAGAAAAAAAACATAGGTGTAAATCTTGGTGACCTTGGATTAAACAATGATTTTGTAGACATGACATCAAAATTGGAAGCAACCCTAATAGAGCTTCCAATTTTGATGTCATGTCTACAAAACCATTGTTTAATCCAAGGTCACCAACATGAAGGGCTTCTAGGGTAACTGGCCATGATCTGTTTCTTGATATGGATAATGATTGCAAAAGTACCTTGTAATAGTTTATTAAAGTATACATTGGTTTCGTGTGGAAAAAAAAAATTGGAAGCAACCAAAGAAGAAACAGATAAATTGGACATCATCCAAACTAAAACCTTTTGTGCATCAAGGAAATTATCAAGAAGGTAAAAAGCAACCCCCAAAGTAGAAGAAAATATTTGCAAATCATATATCTGACTAGGGTCAAATAATCACAAATGTAAGAATTCTTAAAAATTAATAATTAAAAGACCAATGAACCAATTAAAAAATGGATCAAAAGATTTGAATAAACAGTTCTTCAAAGATATATGGTATGCATGTGTATATATATGTATGTATGTGAAAAGATACTTAACATCACTAGTTACTGGGGAAATGCAAATCAAAACCACAGTGAGATACCAATTGTACCCACAAGATGGGTAAAATGAAAAAGAAGACAATAGCAGGTGTTGATGAGGATGTGGAGAAATTGGAACCATTATATATTGCTGGTGTGAATATAAAGTTGCACAGCCACTTTGGAAAACAGTTGAGCAATTCCTTAAACATACTCATATGGCTGAGTAATTTGACTCCTAGGTGTGTATCTAAGAGAACTGAAGACATATGGTATATAAAAACTTATACATGAATGTTCATAGCGTTATTGATTATAATAGGCCAAAATGAAAACAACTCAAATGTCCATCAACTGCTGAATAGATAAACAAAATGTGGCATATCATATAATGGAGTATTCTTCATCTATAAAAAAGGGATGAAGCACTCATGCATGCAACGTCGGTGAACCTTGAAAACATTACGCTGAGTGAAAGAAGCTAGACATAGAAGGAACATATTGTACGATTCCACTTATATGAAATGTCCAGAATAGGCAGATCCATAGAGACAGAAAATAGGTTAATGGTTCCCAGAAGCTATTGTGCCGAGATGGGAGGAAGGAATGAGGAGTGACTACTAATGAGTATGGGATTTCTTTTGGGGTAATGTTGTACAACTTTGTAAACATATAAAATCCACTGAATTGTGCACTTTAAAGAGTGTGAATTGTATGGTGCATGAATTATGCCTCTTTAAAAACATGTGATTTGCACTGTGGGAGCTTATCACTGACCAAGTTCAGGAAAGGGTTTTCAATATATATTCATTGAGATAGACTGATTCTTCATGGGACAGTTAAAAAAACAGTGTGCAGATGGGCAAATGTGATTTAAATAGTTTATAACTGAGGAATTTGAGTAATATAATCACATTAGAATGGAAATTGGATATCTTGGGTTCTATTTAGCTATCCACCATTAGGGTAAGGTAAACAGATTTCAGTCTTTAGGCTGCTTTTCATTGATTTCAAGTGGCTACCTGGGTCACTGTGTTGAAAAGGATTCTGATGCTCAGTCCAGGCTTTACAGGGAATTGGTAATGATTGCCACTGGATTGTGCACATGTTATAGTATTACTGCTTCTATAAGTCATTCTGTGACTTAGGACAGATATCTTCAAAATATGTGGCAAAAAGAGTTTCAGATAGGTATACTGAATGATCTTTAAGCATCATTTAGTTTTTAAAGCTTTATGATTGTATGATGTAATGATCCAATTGCCACATCTTTAAAAAATATAATTCGTAAAGTTTTTTTTTAAAGGATTTTAAAAAATAAGCAATGTAAGTAGCAAGCGTATACAGTATGAAATATTTGAGCTGGAGGAGTATACAAACAGCTGTGGTTAATAGTCTTGCCTTGCTGTTTTCTAAATGTAGTGCTTCTCAGTGCTGGCATTTAATTATGCACTGTACTTGGATAAAAATGGACGTTAGTGGAATGATAAGCTTTTATGATGGGTATGTTGGGTCCTAAATATGGTTTAAATCTTTGCTACTGCAATTGGAAAACCAACAACCCATGGATTAATGCTCATTTCTTACGGACGTGCAGTGGGATATATTTGCTCTTGCATTATTTGAAGACAGATTTGTATACAATCAGTACAGACTTTAACACATGACAAGCTAGATGTTGCAATCTTTTAAGAGGTCTCTATTTCCAGCCAAAGTGTCCCACAAATAATTCCAACTTGCTTGCTTTATCAATCTCTTACTAGAGACTATGATCAAGTCCACTGAATACTTGGAATGACAACTTCCAAGTTTTCTTCTTCCTCAACATATGGGGCAGATGATACTCAGATGGGTGACACACTCACATCAGGGTATTGTAGGGTATGCACATATTTCCATGGATTCCATAGATTTAAGGATTGCTCCAATTCAAGGATAATGACATGATAATAGTAATAGTAATTGCTAATATCTGCATAGCACTTAGTATATGTCAGATGCTATTGTGAGAACTTTGTGTATATTAACTTAATTCATAAAATCTATGAGACAGTATGATTCTTACCAGTCAAAATTCTACAAGGCATAACTGAGGAGGCACAGAGAGTTTAAAGATCTTGCTCAAGATTACACATCTAGTAAGTAGCAAATCAAAGATTCAAATCCAGGCTGACTCTTCAGGTGACCATCTCCCTAACCATTAGGTTATAGAGTCTTCTGGGATGCATGTTAGTGAAAAGGCTGTTATAGCAATGACTATGAATCCAGCTTGGTGCATACAAAAAGGAATTACTTTATAAACCATGGTAGTTTATCTACTGGCACAATTAATTATTTGAGATGCACCTCTCAAACTCCCTTACAAAGGCCTGTGATTCCACTGTGCTGCAGCACTGTGGTTGAGAGCCAGGGCCTTGAGCATTGACTCTTAAGTTTCTGTCCTAGAAGTCCAAGTACTCCCCTGGCCGATCTTTCTTTTGTGTGGTGTTCTGTGCCCTCTGTTGTCCCTTTTGTCATTGAGTCCTCTAACTTAAATAAGAATGGATTTTCTTCTTATCCCAGCCATACTCATGAGTATTCTGTTTTATTCCAGAGATTTTTTTTTTCATTTTTAATTTAAGTGGATTTAAGGAGTGCAAGTGTATTTTTGTTACTTGGATGAATTGCACAGTGGAGAAGTCTAGGCTTTTAACCTACCCATTACCTAAATAGTATGCATTGTACCCCATAAGCAATTTTTCACCCCACACCCTCCTCACCCCCCTTCTAAGTCTCCAATGTCCATTAAGTCATTTTGTATACCATGTATACCCACTGCTTAGCTCCCACTTACAGGTGAGAACGTGCAGTATTTGGGTTTTTGTTTCTGCATCACTTCACTTAGAATAATGGCCTCCAGTTGAATCCCAGTTGCTACAACAGACATAATTTCATTCTTTCTCATGGCTGAGCAGTGTCTGATAGTGGTATGTATTACACACACCACATTTTCTTTACCCATTCATCAGTTGATGGTGCTTAGGTCAATTCCATACATTTGCCATCATGAATTGTGCTGTGATAAGCATATGAGTTCAGGTGTCTTTTTGATATAATGACTTCTTTTCCTTTGAGTAGATCCCAGTAGTGGGATTGTTGGGCCTAATGGTAGACTTACTCTTAGTTCTTTGAGAAATTTCCATACTATTTGCTATAGAGGAAGTACTAATTTACATTCCCACCAACAATGTATAAGTGTTCCCTTTTTACCGTGTATGCGACAACATCTCTAGTCTTTTTGACATTTTAATAATGGCCATTCTAGCTGGGGTAATGTAGCATCTCATCCTGGTCTTAATTTGCAATTCCCTGATGATCAGTGAGTTTGAGCAATTTTTCGTATGTTTGTTGGACATTTGTATATATTTGTTTAAAACTGTTCATGTCTTTTGCCTTCTTTTTAATGGGGTTATTTTTATTCTTGTTGATATGTTTGAGTTTCTTGTAGATTTTGGATATTAGTCCTTTGTCAGATGTATAATTTGTAAATATTTCCTCCCATTCTGTAGTTTGTCTATTTACTATGTTGATTATTTCTTTTTCTGTGTAGAAAATTTTTAGTTTAATTAAGTCCCATTTATTTTTGTTTTTGTAGTATTTGCTTTTGGGGTCTTAGTCATAAATTCTTTGCCTAGACCAATGTCCAGAACGGTTTGTTCTAAGTTTTCTTCTAGAATTTTTATGATGTCAGTTTTTACATTTTGGTCTTTAATCCATCTTGAGTTAATTTTTGTATATGGTGATGGATAAGTGATCAAGTTTAATTCTTCTGCATGTGGCTCTCCAAATTTCCCAGCATAATTCATTGTATAGGGTTTTTATCCCCTAGTGTATGTTTTTATCTGTGTTGAAGATCACTCGGTTGTAGATGTATGGTTTTATTTCTGGATTTTCTATCCTGGTCCACTGATGTATACGTCTGCTTTTATACAAGTAACATGTTTTGGTTACTATGCCTTTGCAATATAATTCATAGTCAGGTAATGCAATGCCTCCAGATTTGTTCTTTTTGCTTAGGATTATTTTGGCTGTTCGGGCTCTTTTTTGATACCATATGAAATTTAGTGTTGCTTTTTCTATTTCTGTGAAAAATGACATTGATATTTTGATTGGAATTGTATAGATTCTGTATATCATTTTGGGAAGTGTAGACAATTGACATTTTAACAATATAGGTTCTTCCAATCCATAGGCATGAAACGTTTTTCCATTTGTTGGTGTCATCAATGATTTCTTTCATAAATGTGTTGTAATTCTCCTTGTAGAGATCTTTAACCTCTTTGGTTAAGCATATTCCTAGGTATTTTACTTTTTTGTAGCTATCGTAAATAGAATTGGGTTCTTGATTTGATTCTCAGAATGGCTGTTATTAGTGTATAGAAATGCTACTGATTTGTGTACATTAATTTTGTAACCTGAGATTTTACTGAATTCCTTTATCAATTCTAACAGTCTTTTGGAGGAATCTTTAGGGCTTATTAGATATCAGATCATATCATTGACAAACAGGTATAGCTTGACCTCATTTTTTCCAACTTGGATGGCCTTTCTTTCTTTCTCTTGTCTGATTTCTCTGGCTAGGATGTCCGGTACTGTGTTGAATAGAAGTGGTAAAAATGGGCATTCTTGTCTTGTTCCAGTTCTTAGGGAGAATGCCTTCAACTTTACCCTATTTTGTATGATGTTGGCTGGGAGGTTGTCTTATATGGCTTTTCTTATTTTGAGTCATGTTCCTTTGTTGCTTAGTTTGTTAAGGGTTTTTATCATGAAGAGATGCTGGATTTTATCGAATGTTTTTTCTGCATCTACTGAGATGATCATATGCTTTTTATTTTTAATTCTCTTTATGTGATAAATCACCTTTATTGATTTACATATGTTGAACCATCTTTTGCATCTGGGATGAAGCCCACTTGGTCATGGTGACTTACATTTTTGATGTGCTTTTGGATTCAGTTTGCTAGTATTTTGTTGAGGATTTTTGAATTTGTGTTCATGAGAGATATTGGTCTGTAGCTTTCTTCTTTTGTTCTTTCCTGGCTTTGGAATCAGTGTGATACTGGCTTCATAGAATGTGTTAGGGAGGATTCCCTCTTTCTCAATATTATGCAACAGTTTCAGTAGTATAGGCATCAGTTCTTTATAGTTTGGTAGAAGTCAGCTGTGAACCTGTCCAGATCTAGGCTTTTTTATTGTTGGGAGGTTTTATCTTATTGGTTCAATATCACTAATTGATATTGGTCTGTCAGGGTATCTTTCTTTTCCTGACTCAAGCTTGGGAGGTTAAATGTTTTTAAAAATTTATCCATTTCCTCTAGATATTCTAGTTTGTGTGCATAAAGGTGTTGGTAATAGTCTCGATGACCTTTGGTATTTCTGTGGTATCAGTTGCAATGTCTCCTTTCATTTCTATTTGTGCTAATTTGAATCCTTTCTCATCTTTCTTGGTTATTCTAGCTAGTGGTCTATAAATTTTGCTTATTTTTTTCAAGGAACCAACTTTTTGTTTCTTTGATCCTTCGTATTTTTTATTTGTTTTAATTTCATTTGATATTGCTCTGATCTTTGTTATTTCTTGTTTTCTGCTAGCTTTGGGTTTGTTTTTATTTTTGTAGTCCTCTGAGGTATGACATTAAGTTGTTAGTGTGTGATATTTCTGTCTTTTTGATGTAGGCATTCAGTGCTATGAATTTCCCTCTTAATAGTGTTTTGTTGTATCCCAGAGACTTGGGTAGCTTGTGTCGCCATTGCCATTTGATTCTAAAATGTTTTTGATTTCCATCTTGATTTCATCATTGACCCAAAGAATGTTTAGCAGCAGGTTGTTTAACTTTCATGTATTTGTATAGTTTTAAGAATTTCTCTTGGCATTGATATCTACCTTTATTCCATTGTGGTCTGAGAAGATACAAGTACGATTTTGGCTTTTTAAATTTTAACGTGACTAAATGTTGTGGCCTATGATATGGTCTATCTTGGAGAATGTCACATGTATCGATGAGAAGAATTTTTTTCTGCAGTTTTGGGGTAGAATGTTCTACAAATGTCCGTTAGGTCCATTTGTTGTAGAGTCCTGTTTAAGTCCAGTGTCTCTTTGTTGATTTTCTGCCTCTGTGATCTGTCTAGTTCTGTCCGTGGCATGTTGAATTCTCCCATTATTAATATGTTGCTGTTTATTTCATTTCTTAGGTCTAGTATTAATAGTATTTGTTTTATGAATCTGGGAGCTCCAGTGTTGGGTGCATAAATGTTTAGGGTTGTTATATTTTCTTGTTGAATTGATCCTTTTATCATTATATAATGACCACTTTGTCTTTTTTCACTGTTGTTGATTTAAAGTCTGTTTTATTTGATAAAAGAATAGCTACTCCTACTTGCTTTTGGTTTCCATTTGTGTGGTATATTTTTATTTCACCCCTTTTCACTGAGTCTGTGTGACTCTCTACAAGTTAAATGAGTTTCTTAGAGATAGCAGATATTTGGGTTATTATTTTTTGTCCATTCTTTCAATCTATGTCTTTTAAGTGGTGCATTTAGACCATTTACATTCAATTTTAATATTGATAAGTATTGTTGCAGTCATTATGTTGATTGTTTGCTTTGTATTCTTCCTTTTCTATTTTATAGGAACTTCGAGTTTTTACTTTTGAGTTTTTTTACACTGGTACATATTGATAATCATCTTTGGTGTTTAGAGCTTTTTAGCCATTTTCTGTAGGGGAGGTTGAGTGGCAACAAATTCCTTTATAGTTTGTTTGTCTGGGCACAATTTCATTTTTCCTTTATTTATGAAGCTTAATTTTGCAGAATACATGGTTCTTGGCTGACAGTGACTCTGTTTAAGAATACTAAAAATGGGAGCCCACTCCCTTTTGGTTTGTATGGTTTCTGCTGAGAAGTCTGCTGTTAGTCTGATGGGTTTTCCCTTGCAAGTTACTTGATGCTTTCATCTTGCAGTGTGTAAGATTTTCTCCTTCACTTTGACTTTGCTGAACTAATGACTATGTATTTCGGTGGTGTCCTGTTTGCAATAAATCTTCAAGGAGTTCATTGACCTTCTTGTACCTGGATGTCTCAATCTCTAGCAAGACCAGGGAAATATTCCTCCATTATTCCCTCAAATAGGTTTTCCATGCTTTTTGCTTTTTTTCTTCTCCCTCAGGCATACTTATGACTCTTATATTTGTGCATTTCATATAATCCCATATTTCTCAGAGGCTTTCTTGGTTTTTCTTGATTCTTTTTTCTTCACCTGCAACTACCTGGGTTAATTCAAAAGCCTTGTCTTCAAGCTCTGAAATTCTTTCTTCTGCTTGGCCTAGTCTGTTATTGAAATTTCTACTGTATGAGAGCTGTCCGGAAAGTATTCAGCCATGCAATATGTTCTCATTATATTAAAAATGGCTGGATACTTTCTGGACAGCCCTCATATATTGAAATTCCCTAGATGACGCTTTCATTTCCAGGATGTCTTTTTTTTTTTTTTAAACTATCTCTTCAGTGAATTTTTCATTCACGTCTTGAATTATTTTTTTGGTTTCTTTGTGTTGGTTTTCGACTTTCTTGTCAATCCCATTGAGCTTACTTGCAATTCATGTTTTGATTCCATATCTGACATTTCAGATGTTTCCTTTTGGTTGATGTTCATTGCTAGGGAGTTAGTGTGATCTTTTGGGGGTGTTGAAGGAACCTATTTTTTCATATTGCCAGCATTCTTATGCTGGTTCCTTCTCATATGGAATCTTTTCTCTGGGCTCAAAGCTTATAGCTTTGTGGTACACTTGTTCTCCTCTGTTGTTCAGTGTAGAGGAGGAGAGGTACACTGCCTTTCAGCTCATGCTGGTAGGTACTCACTGCAGTGTTGCTGGAGTTTGGGGTCAGTGGGAAATCAGACTCCTGGGAGGGTGTTCAGGTGTCAGTAGTGGTGGACTAGGCTTGGTAATACCTAGTTTCCAGGCCCCTGGATGGCATGTTTGAGTCTTTCTCTGGAGAAATGCTCAGGTGGGAATGGTGTGGATACACTATAGGTCTGTAACACTGTTGCTCTGCTGCATCGCCCCTTTCCTTTGGTTGGCACAGACCACACAGGTGCTGGGGGATGTTTATGTGGGGGAGGGGGGGCAGGCTGGTCCCCAGGCTGCTGCTGAAAGCTTGGATGGGGGAAGGGTGGGTCTCTCTCGGTGGAGGCAATGGAGGCAGGTGACTGTGGGATTTGCTGGCACCTGTTTACATGGTGGCGGCAGTGGTGAGTGGGGCCTGCTCAGTGGGGTCAGAAGGGGTGGTGGCCCTATTCATCTGTTCTCACCCAGGTCCTGGCAGCAGGAGCTGTAGCAGTGGGGAGGGCCCACTTGTAGCATCAGGAAGGATAGGTGGCCTTGTTTGTTTTCTCTGCCCAGACTTCCAACAGCAGCAGCAGTGGCGCTATGGCAACACTTGACCTCAGGGTGCTTCCCCACTCCTTTTCTGGTATGGCAGCAGCAGTGGGGAGGTGGCAGTGGCAGAATTGGTCCACAGACAGATGCAGAAGTCTGGGACTGGGCTCCCAGAATGACACTGACTGCAGTCCTTGAAGCCTGTGGGACCCCATTGTGCTCCCTCTCGAGAGCAATGCTGCTGTGCAGCTCCCAGGCCACTCCCCATGTCAGTATGGAGGCCTGCAGGGGCAAAGAGGCCCTCTTGTAGCTTGACTTTTAAACTCCACAGGGGGAGTGTGGGGTACTGGAGGTTTCTCACCTGCCCTTTCCCCACATGTGGGCATCTCTTTCAGCTACTACCGATTCGGCTGGATTGCTCACCCTACATCCCTCTTCCTTGCTTTTGGTGCCTCCTGTCACTTCTCTGTTGAATCTCAATGCTCTGTCCCCAATGATCCATCTGAAGTTGAATATTTAATCACCTTTTTCAATGTTCTCCATGGGAGCATGTGCTGGCAGCTTCTAGTCCACCACCTTGCTTCTTCCAGAGATCTTACCCCTGATCTTCTTACCATATTTATGGTATGAGATGCACTGATCTGACTACCAGAAAGTCATTTCTGTTCATTTCATGCTAGTCTAAACACAACAAGGACATCACATCCAGCTGAGATGGCAGAAGTTATTTATTGTTTCCTCTGCCTATAAGGCTACCTTCATTTTAAGGTTATGTACTCCTGCTCTCCCATAAGCCTCTATTCAATGTGCTTCTAGCCACAGAGGTGTACACATGATCCATCTGGGCATGCTAAAGTGTTCCTGGTCACAGTGGTGTAGGGACAGGAACAGGAACATAATCTAAGTTAGACTAATTGCAATTCTTCCCTGAGATTTTTTTTAAAATTGGCACTGTCTGGCAGGGGAGAACTGTGGTCTCTGGCTATACAGCTCTGAGTATAAAAGCTAAAAAAAAAAAAAAAAAAAAAAATTAATCCTTTCTGGGGACAGCAGATTTGAGAATGAAGCCAAACCTAGGATAAAGAGTAGGAAAGAGAGATAAAGGGGTCATGTGTCATTTAAGTCCCTAATTCCAGCTGTGTCTAGGGTCAGTTCCTTCTCTTCCCTTCCAGAAATTTGATTACATGAGACAACACATCCCCCACTTTTATTCATAAACTGGCTGAATGTGGATTTCTGTCACTTTCAAAAAAGAGAATTAACTAATACAGACTGACACTAAAAAGGATATTGACATACAGGAAGGGTAACATAATATAGCAAAAAAGCAGAAAACCAGACTACACAAAGAAATCAAAGGGGAGTGTTTATTGGAATAGAAGATTGGGAATATCTATCTTTAAATATCAAAAAGGCTAAGTACTAGATTTCTATGCTGTGTAACAAATTATCCCAAAACTGGTGGCTTTAAATAATCAGGATGTATTATCTTAGACAGTTTCTTAATGTCAGGAATCTGTAAACAGCATATCTGGGTGTTTCTGGCTTAGGGTCTCTCATGAAATTGCAGTCAAAGTGTTGGCTGCAGGTGCCATCATCTGAAGGCTTGGCTGGCAGTGGGAGACCCACTTCCAAAATAGCTTACTCACATGGCTGTTGGCAGGAGGACTCAGTTTGTCACGTAGATGTCTCCACAGGGCTTCCTGGGTGTCCTCACGACATGGAAATTGTTTTCTCCCAGAGTGAGCAATCTAAGAGAAGAAGATGGAAACTGCAAAAACTTTATGATCTAGTCTTGGAAGTCTCATTCTTTCATTTCCATAATATTCTATTGGATACCTAGGTCAGTCCTATTCAACGTGAGAGGAACTAGACAAGGGCCTATACACCAGGAGTCAGGAATCATCGGGGCCCATCTCGGAGGCTGGCTCTGCAGGCTGTCATCTAGAAGAGACTTGGAATATAATTTGTATAGATCCAAAGGGAAGTTGGCCCTTAGATTCTGACTCCATATAAATGAAATCAGTAATGTTTAGGGATGACCCTGAATCAAAAAACAAAACACCCCCCCCACACACATCTGCGTGCAATATACTCCCTAACATTAAAGGGAATAGCAAGGATCACTATTTGAAGTGATATTAAGAGGGGATATTAACTTTTCATGGGTTGTAGAAAAAGGAGTTGTAACAGTAGATGACTTCTCGGATCCCTTTTATTTCTAAAATTTTATGGTCCAACAATGCTTTAGTCCACAGATATATTTTTCTTCATTTAACTCCTAAAACATCTTTTAGCAGATATTTAAAAATACTGCCCATATCCCTTTGGTCTACCCTGGGGGTACTGGGAGCAGGTAATTTTCATATATGATTTCTGTATCTCTCTACCTGAGGTTCGTTTATGGCCAATAAAAACCTTTGATGAGGGATGGGAGTTAGAGGATAAATGCCACAGCTTCCTTGCCCCTTTGGTGAGAAAACTCTGAGCCATGAGGTCCCCAATATTATGCTGTAATTGTCTACAGTAATATCCCTCTAGTTAACACATCAGTTGCTAATGTACCCCTTTCCTGCCTACTCCCCATCCCCTCACAGTGCTCCCTAGCTAGCATCTCTAGCAAACTGAACTATTCATGTCTGAATGCTTCTCTTGGATCTCCTCTTGGGGAAACACATCCTTCTATTCCAAATCCTACAACTGAGCACTCAATTGTATCAATCTGGTTATTTGGAGATAAATACACTTAATATATAAAACTCCTATTCTTTTTTTTTTTTTAAGTTTAAAACATCATGGGGGTATAAATGCTTTGGCTACCTATATTGCCTTTGCACCACCCAACTCAGAGCTACAGCATGCCCAACCCCCAGACATCATGCACTGTACCCATTAGGTGTGAATTTACCCTTCTTCTCATCCCCCCTCCAACCTGCCTGACTCCCTATCAATGTTACTTCCATATGTGCACATAAATGTTGATCAGTTAGTACCAATTTAATGATGAGTGCATGTGGTGCTTATTTTTCCATTCTTGTGATACTTCACTTAGAAGAATGGGCTCCAGGTCTATCCACTGTAGAACAAGGAGTATTAGTTCATCATTATTTTTTTTGACTGAATAGTACTCCATAGTAAAAATATATCACATTTTATTAATCCACTCATGTATTGATGGACACTTGGGTTGTTTCTACATCTTTGCAATTGTGAATTGTGCTGCTATGAATATCTGAGTGCAGATGTCTTTTTTACCTTTGGGTAAATACCCAGTAGTGGGATTGCTGGATCAAGTGGTAGTTCTACTTTGAGGTTTTGAGGTATCTCTATATTAATTTCCATAGGAGTTATACTAGTTTGCAGTCCCACGAACAGTGTAAGAATGTTCCCATCTCTCCACATCCACGCCAACATTTGTTGTTTTGAGACTTTTTGATAAAAGCCCTTCTCACTGGAGTTAGGTGATATCTCATTGTGGTTTTGATTTGCATTTCCCTGATGATTAGAGATGTTGACCATTTTTTCATAAGTTTGTTGGCCATTAGTCTGTCTTCTTTTGAAAAGTTTCTATTCATGTCCTTTGCCCACTTTTTCTGGGGTCGTTTGATTTTTTTCTTGTTGATTTTCCTAAGTTCTATATGGATTCTAGTTATCAGCCCTTTATTGGATGTGTAGCACATGAATATTTTCTCACATTATGTAGGTTGTCTATTTGCTCCATTGATTGTCTCCTTGGCTGTGCAGAAGCTTTTGAATTTGATCAGGTCCCATTTATTTATTTTTGTTGTTGCCGTGATTGCCTTTGGGGTCTTCTTCATAAATTTTTTGCCTAGGCCAATGTCTATAAGAGTTTTTCCAACATTTTCTTTTAGAATTCTTATAGTTTTGTGTCTTAGGTTTAAGTCTGTTATCCATCATGAGTTGATTTTTGCGAGAGGTGAAAGGTGCGGATCCTCTTTCAGTCTTCTAAATGTGGCTATCTAATTTCCCCAGCACCATTTATTGTATAGGGATTCTTTTCCCCAGTGTATGTTTTTGTTTGCTTTGTCAAAAATTGATGGCTATATGAGAATGGTTTTATATCTGGGTTCTCAGTTCTGGTCCATTGGTCTATGTGTCTGTTCTTGTGCCAGTACCATGCTGTTGTGGTTACTATAGCCTCCTAGTCTTCAGCAGCCTATTGTATGTTTTTTTTTTTGTTTTGTTTTCTCATACCCCAGTTATAAGCTCAAACCCAAACATAGCCAGATAGGAAATCCCATTGTTGTTGATGACTTAGGATCAGCATGCTAGCCCTGGACTAGGACTTAGACTTGGTGCAGCAGTTCTGCTTCTCTCTAGCCATGTGATCTTATAAAGTCACTTGACAACTCTGTGCTCACCAGTATGCTCACCTATAAAATCAGGAATCCTTAAACATTTTGAGCCCTTTAAAAACTGCAATGAACATTTTCCACTCTCTAGAAAAAAAACAAATGAAAACAGTGTTTATATATGAACATAAGTGAATCTGTGCATAATCTCTGGATATTAATGAAGCCACTGAGGCCTATCCCTGGCCTCGAGATAGAGCTCTATGGCCTCAGGTTATAATTTCCTGGTCTAGATGCTCTTTTACTTCCCTATAAATTTCAACACTTTATGATTCAGTGAGTAATTGATTACAGAAATAATGATTTCTTTTAGACTGAGATTTCTCAATAAAGCAACCTTCTGGATAAAATTCCACTGCTTTATTAAACCTGACATTATTCAGCATTCAATCTATTGGAAATTCATGCTTGCTCTCCCAGATTGTGTAGTTTCCCTGGAAAAGAGCAGGGAGTCATCCACTGAGAGAGACACTAGCAAGAATACTTCTCAGGCCAAATTCATATCAACAGTTGGTATTTTTCTCAAGTTGATGGACTACTTCCAGAAAACATATGATTTCCTAAAATAAACTTCTTCACTTGGCCAAACTGCTCAGAAGGGCAGGAAATTCAATCCCACTTCTCAGGAGAAGAACATCTCTGGATATTACTGAAGTCTTCACTCTGCTATCACAAAGAAAGAAGGATCTTAAATAAGGGCCTAAAATAGTATAGGATGGAATGATGTTTTAGGCCTCACAAGGCACCACATTTCAAGCACCACATGGCTTTCTGGGTAGCTTTTCCCACAATCTCATTGTTTGCTATTGCAAGTGAGCATATCTGAGTTGCAGGATTTATTGTAATTGGGTCTCTGGAAGAAGTCATAACAAAATCCTCTGGACAACTTAAAATCTTAAGTAAGAAAATACAAGCCATTTTTTTTCTTTCAGTATTATTTAGGCTGCTCCTCTTTGGTGCCCACAGAAGAAATATTAATTCGGATTCTTATGAAACTAACCTGCAGAGTTGCAGAGAATAAAAAGCTAGTTGCAGATGTTTGAAAAGATATTTAGCAGCAGGTTCATCAGCCATGAATCTTTGTTTCATCCAGTTCGAAGACCACTCAACTTAAGCTGTATCTAAATATTTAATCTGATTTGAAAGAAAACAAAACAAGCTTGCTTTTATGCAAAAAAAATGTGGTAGTAATTGTTACTAACCAGTCGCTTTTAAAGAACTGGCTCATTGATGTGAAGGAGTGGAGATGTTAACAGGCAATGTTGGCTTAAACTTTCAAAGCAACAAGTTGCCAATTCGTTTGACCTAATTGCTTCAACTAGGGACAATAAACATAACATCAGAATAGCATAGAGGTTCCAAGAATGAATTTAGTGTCAAGAAAAACCTGAAATCAAACATTCAATTATATATATATATGTGTGTGTGTGTGCGTGTGTGTGTGTGTGTGTGTTTGTGTGTTATTTATATGAGTTTGGATTGGTTACTTAACATCCATGATTACCAGTTTTCTCACCTGGGGACACTTTTTGCATTGCAGGGTTGTGGAGAAATTAAATGAGATGATGTAACATCTTTAACATAGTGCCTGGAGCACAAAAAGAATTCAAATAGTTAATGTTACTGTATTTATTTAAAACATGCAATAAATTTAGTGTATGTGCACACACACACATGCACACACTCATATATGGGGGAGGGGGGAGAGAGAGAGAGAGAGAGGGAGATGTAGCAAAGTTCTTATTTCCATTTTGGCAAAGTTCTGGTCCTGGATGGGTGATTTAGGGGCTCAGCTGCTCTAGTCCAAGTCTGAGCATGTTGTTTGTAGAGCAGGGATGCGCAGATGACAAGAACAAGTGTTGGTGACTATTCTATTATAGCAAAGAAATATTCAACAACACAATGTACAACTAAAGTAGCTTAAAAGGAATCCCTGGACAATAAAGACAGAACTAGAACAATAGGCAACTTTGAACCATAGAGCTCTACCTCAAGCACAGAGAACATTAAGCTTAAACATGGAATCTGCAGACCCCTTCTCAGTGGAAGAATCCTGGGTAAGAGATGTGTGTGTTGGGGGGACTTTAGCATGAGGCTACATGATAATCAACTGTTTAGAAGGTTTTATGTGAGGCTTCCCAATTGAACTAAATCCAGCAGTCACATAAGTTCTCAGCTTGGGAAAAGAGGGTACTGCACACAGGGCCACACAGGGGTTTCACTCAGGAGCAGAGTAAACAACCAGGAACTGCAGGAGACAGGCTGTGCAATACTAAGAGAATCAGGTGCTTTCTGATTTCCATGAGAGGCCATGATTGGCCTGTTTAAATCTGAGGCCTAGCGAGAAACTGCAACTTGCTACTCAGAGTACCAAGGAATGATGCCTACTTCTCTTGTTAAGGAGGATATCTTATGTGGGAGCAGAATCAGGGAGGAGAACTTAGGATTAGGCCATTTGAGGCCTTCCCAGTTCTACCAGATGTCAAGGCAGCACACAATATTAAACCTTAATTTCAGGACTTATACCATACTCGTCTCCCTTTGGGTTTCCTAAAATTGAAAATCTGGCTGGAACTCAATAAACAGCTAAGTGTGGTATGTACCTCAGTGTTCACATAACAAATAGGGTAGATGAAACGAATGATGACAATGATGATGATGATAGCAGCAACACTGTATCATTAATCACTATCACCGCCATTTGTAGAGGACTCACCATGTGTTAGACACTGTGCTCTTCTCTTCACACTCGTTGTCTTATTTAATTCTTATAACCACTCCTTGATGACTAAACCCTGGGCATAGGCATTGTTAGCCTGATTTTACAGGTAACAAAACTGAGACTTAGAGGATAAAGAATTTCCCCATGTCGTATAGCTAGTAAGTGGTAGAATTGGGTTTTGAATCCAGGTCTTTATACTCCAAAGCCCAATATTGTTACAATTTTTGCATAAACAGTTATTATTCTCATGTAGTGGGTGAACACTCTGAAGGCAAAATTTTATTATCACCTTACAGATAATGCACAGAACCATGATTTAAATCCAAGGTCTTGAGAAAGAGCCCAATGGCCTGTTGTACCATAACTCATCATTCTTTACCAGCTCTTGGGACAATACATGAGTAAGAATGCTGTGATTTTACTCCCACGGCAGCACTTGGGCACAGACAGCTACAGGATGAGATGAATACAAACATGACTAGATATGAAGGTGGAGAGAGGGAGGTCTGTCCAAATACCTGGAATGTAGCTGATGGCACCATGTAAAGCAGGGAATAAGCGTATCTAAGCTGATCTAAGGAATTCAGAAATCACAATATCACCATGCAAATGGTATCTAAGAAAAGGCAAAGGCCCTATACAAGACAAAGAACAAAACTCTGGAAAAATAATGATAATTTTAAAAATGCTATAGAGAACAAAAAGCCAGGGAACCTGAATCTAGAGATGTTTCTGGGTTCTGATGGTCAGGAAAAAATCCCAGCGTGGCTCAGCTAAGTCCTGCAGGTGGAATCAGGTAATACATCAGTTGGCTGAGGCGGTGAACACAGGCAATGAATGAAGAGATCCAGCTCCAGGACAGCAGAGCCTGGCAACATCCCCAGGCCACTGTTTCACACAGAAGCATGATCCTCAACACGTACCACAGAATCATCTGTGGTCCTGTTGGAAGTGCACGGTTCTTCCTGGTGCCCTTACCAATCCTGCTAAATCAGATTCTCTTGGAAGTAACGCAGGGAAAGAAATCCATTTGCAAAGGATCAATATATATATTTTTTTATTTCAGAATATTACGAGGGTACAAATGTTTAGGTCACATATATTGCCTCTGCCCTGCCTGAGTCAGAGCTTCAAACGTGTCCATCCCCCAAATGGTGCGCACTGCACCCATTAGGTGTAAATACACCCATCTCCTCCTCCCCCATCCCGCCTGCCCAACACCTGATGAATGTTACTACTATTTGTGCACATTAAGTGTCGATCAATTAGTGCCAATTTGATGGTGAGTGCATGAGATGTTTGTTTTTCCATTCTTGTGATACTTCACTTTGTAGAATGGGCTCCAGATTCAATAGTTTATTAAGCTCCACAGGTGATTCTTTCGCACACTGAATTTTGAGAGCCACTGCCCTAGGTATATCCCAGAGGCAGAGAATTGAGGTTAGCTGAACAGGTGCTCCTAGGGCTGCAGCTACTCCCCTGCAAAAGTGGAATTAACTAAGGTGGCTCAGTACTGTTGGATCAGTAACCACTGCAACTTTGTTGTCCTTTGTAACTGGGCCCTCCCTACCTTGTTCTAGTCTAGTCTCTCCCTCCCTTCTGTCTCTCTCATTCCCCCTTTGCCACTATTCTTTACTGCTTCCCCCTTTTTTTCCCTTCTTTCCTTGTCTTCATCTAGGCATTTATTAGAATCTCTGTGTAGGCATTGCACTAACTAACATGGGGGATACAAAAATGTCACGTATTAATTCCGATGTTCTAGGAATTTATAATCTGCATAGGGTAATAATACTAAGACCTCAACAGCTATAGTTCAAGGTGAACTATTTCCAGAGCTCCAAGGGAAATGCTCATGAAGCACTTTGAGCATTTAGAGAATAAAAGAATTCCATCCAACTGAAAAAAAATGAGGGAATCAAGGAAGGCTTCCTGGAAGAAGAACATTGGATTAAATCCTTAAATACATGCAAAATTTGGATATGGGGGAAGGGTGTTCAGAGTAGAAGAAACGACAGGAACAAAGGCAGGCAACTTGGAGAGGGAGGGCTAGGTGGGACAAATTCTGCTTGGCTCTAGTAGGAATGTTGAAGGGAAATAGTGAGCCCAGAGTGTGAAAAAGGTTGACATTTCCAAGCACTCACTAGGATTCAAGGAGAATCTGTTTCATTTGTTGACCTAAAATGTCCTAGAGCTTTGTTCAATAATACTCCACTGAGAAGAAAAAATTAGAAATATAGAAAAGCTATCCAATACTTATTAATCTGAGGTGGAAAGATTGTGCTGTACTGAGTTTTAGCAAATTAAAAAAAAAATGGTTTGAGGAAAAGAGTAGCAATGACATTTACATTAGTTGTAGCTAATGTACATTGATTGGATTAAAATATGACATTATGAATAAAAAAGCCTCTGCTGGAAAATGAAATGCCATTGCTTTCAGAGAGGGGGTGGGAAATGTGATAAGCAACCTAGATTCTGTTTTGCCTGATGCTCTGGGTTTAGTGGGAGTAGGGTCATTGATTTAAGCTCTCTCTCTGAGACTGCATTATTAAAACAGTTTTGAAGTTAAATAGAACCCATCTGGGACTTTTTTCCCCAAGGATGCATTATTTGTACATGCATAATGCATACATCTGCAATGCCCACTGTAATTAATTTTAAAAGTACAGTTTCTATGCAAAATAGTTTATCCATTACATTGCATAATTGAAAAATGTCTGCTTATTTGTACAAGGAGCCACATTCTGTGAATCAGTGCAGGTAATAAACTGCAATCACTGTCACTTTCAAAGCCACAAGGCTTGGTGCCAACCTATGCTAGAGATGCAGATGGACTGAGTGTCCCTGTCTTGGGGCTGGTGGTTGGCTGGCTAAAGAACCCCAGGTTTTGCAGGGGACTAAGAGTTTCTTCTTGGCCTCAGAGCACTGTGGGTAGCTGCTAAATTCTGGGCTTGTAGTTCCAAAGGAAAAAGAAATCCCTGATCATAAGAATCCTGCTATCAGGTAAAAAATACACATGCTCTCTACGCTAGATAAACATTTTCCTGAGCTGGAGACTCAGATAAACATAAACGTTTAAAAGGAAACCTGCTTGAATGTTTTTTCTTCTTCCTAATTATGTAAATATGCATTACTCACTCCCTTTTTTTCTTCCCAGCTGCTGGCAGCTCATACACTTGAGAAGGTATGTTTTATTCAGAAGAACAAAACAGGCAGGGACCGGAGACTTTGGTGAATAATAAATTGATTTTGACTTGGCCTTTTAGCTCATTTTGAATCTTTAAAATGGTGAAATATGCTGCTTTTTCCTCTCTGCTGAACTCCCCAGTCATATGCTGGGATGAAGTGTTTAGAGCTAGGGGGTTTAATATCCAGAAGGGAAAGCTGAGTTTGAAAGGAGATTTTGAGCTTGGATTCAAAGGATACAGATGTTATACTTCTGTCTACCATCCATCCATCCTTTCTTCCTTCCTTCCTTCCTTCATAGATCATGGGCTTTGGAGCCAGCCAAAGTTCAAAATCTGGCTCTGCAATTTAAGATTGGTATAATCTTGGTAAATTACTTAACCCCTTTAAGACTCAGTGTTTTCATACGTAAAATGGGTAAAATTAATAAGCTACTTTTCAAGTTGTGAGGAATAAATTAGATATGTATGTAAACAGCTTAGGTTTTGTGCAGTGGTTGACACTAATGAACTGTTAATATATGGTAGCTATCATTTTTTAACTCAATTGATGCTTTTTAATAATCTACTCTGTGCCACACACTAAACTGAATGTAATGTGACTCTGATATAGAGTTTTCACTCAAGAGATTTATAGTTTAATATGGAGGATAAGATATGCATGCATGTGACTTCAGAGTAAGGCTGGAAATGATGAGAGTGAAAAACAAACATGATTAGATGTAGGGCTGTCTTGGTTCCGAAGGGGTAGACCTTACTTCCAGCTATGGGAAAATGGTGAGGCTCTATGGAAAACATGTTAACTGAAGCTGGTTTAAAGGATCTGTATGGTTTATAAAGGAAGCGTTTAGCAGGGAAAAGATTCTACCGTGCATTTTCTACCTATTATAAATCTGCTACTCAAGTAGAACTTCACATACTTTATTTCCCTTAATCCTCACTGTAGTTTATACCATTATTGAGAGTACTACGGTGATCAGACTTACTATGCTACCTTGCTGCAGCTTAGACAGAATGAATAGCACAACCAAGGTTACTGTTCTTAGAGGTTACCTAAGGATATCTAAGGATAGAACAGCACCCATCTTGGGAGATGGCTGTGTTGATTAAATGAAATAATGCACCAGAGCACCTCGTATGATGTAAGTGCACAAGAAACAGCAGCGAGAGTACTGTTTTGGGGAAGAAGATGATGATGACCTCTGTAAAGCTGATACTGCTGTGGGGAGGTCACATGCCTAATTCAGTTTTGTCTGATGATCTTGAACCCTATACTTTTTCCATGGTCTTTGAAAATAAAGACTACTATGAAATGATTGGTTGAGAGGGGGTGTAAAATGTTGGAGGAACTGCTCTTTGTTACAGGGGTTGCCTATTGTGTCCCAGGACAGGAAATAGCCTTTAGCTCAAGACTGGGCAGAGGTCTTTAATACAATCTCAAAATCTGACCAATAGGAAATGCCTCAGAGATTATCCAACTTTATCGTTTTCGGGTAGGAATTTGAGATTCAGAGTGGTTAAGTCGCTTGCCTAAGGTGACACAGCCAGTTAGAACAGACCTTGGTTGAGAACCGTGTCCTTGAGTCTTAGACCTACAGAGAGGCTTCTCCTAAATTATAAATTCTCAGGGTTCTTTAAAGTCTAGCTCAATTTTAAACCTCCCTCCCCACCAATTGTTTCTCTAACAATTTTGTTCCATAGAAGAAGTGCAATACACAAAATCCATTACCTATGTATGAGCCACATAGGTAATTTAAAATTTATCAGTAGCCACATCATAAAAAGTAATAGGTAAAATTAATTTTACCGATGTTTTA
Source organism: Indri indri (assembly GCA_004363605.1). Taxonomy (NCBI): domain Eukaryota; kingdom Metazoa; phylum Chordata; class Mammalia; order Primates; family Indriidae; genus Indri; species Indri indri. Next base: position 22,058 of record RJWJ010008909.1, read on the forward strand.
TTTAGCTCAATATATCCAAAGTATTGTCAACATAAATTATTAATGAGATTAATTAGATATTTTACATTTCTTTTTTCATGCTAAGTCTTGGAAATCCGGTGTCTTAGTCCACTTCGTGCTGCTGTAACAAAATACCTGAGACTTGGTAATTTACAATGAACCAAAATTTATTGGGTCACAGTTCTGGAGACTGGGAAGTACAAGATTGAGGGGACAACATATGGCGAGAGCCTTCTTGCTATGCCGTTCCATGGTGGAAGGGCAAAGAGAAGGCAAAAGAGCAAGAGGGAGCCAGACTTATTTTTTTAATAAGGAACCTACTCCCACAATAATGGCATTAATCCATCCATCAGGGCAGTGCCCCATGACCTAATATCTCCTATTAAGCCCCACCTCCAACATCACCACATTGGGGATCAAGTTTCCAACACAGGAACTTGGGGGACATATTTAAACCATAGCACCTGGTGTGTATTTTACACTTACAGCACATCCCAATTTGGACTAGCCACATTTCAAGTGCTCAGCGGCCACTTGCAGCTATTCAACTGGACAGGACTGATCTAGCCCATCTTTAGACATTCAATGACCCACAGGACAAGGCTTCCAATCTATGGAAACTTTCAGTCTCTAGAAACAGTTTCCTCTTACTAACCTGTAATTTTATCCCCTATAATGTATTCACATTTTGCCCATTTCCACCCATTGGAGTCACAGTGTATAAAGCTTTTTTTCTCTTCCATGGCCTGACCTCTTAGAGGGTCCTCATGTCTGTGTGAATCATTTTCCTTCAACACCGTTATTTCCTTTAGTCGTTTCTCAAGGACAGGGCTTTGGACCCCTTCTTCATTCTATATTCTCCTCTAAATGCTCTAAATGTGCTCTGTTTTTTGTTTGTTTGTTTTGTCTCCCAGGCATGAATAAACCTGACACTCCAAGGGAGGCCTGGCCAATACAGATAGGTCACCATCTTCCCAATGTAAATATCACATTACTTCTAACGCGCATTTAAAAGAATTAACTTTTCTGTTGTTGGCCTCATCACGTTTACATGGCATTTATTACCCATTAAATCTCCCTAAGTATATGCACACAAGCTATGTCTAAGTTCCATATCTCCCACCTTGTATTTATGCCATTGGTATTTGGCCCTCAGGGTATGAGTTCACATTTACTTTTTTTATTTAATCAAGCTATATTCAGTTCACAATTTTGCACATTAAGATATGAGGACACTGCTTCTATCATTCTATGAATTCCTTACCCGTTTCTGCATGGCATTCTTAAGTGTGATAAGTGTACCTTCTATAGAATCATCCAAAGAATTAATTAATACTCTGTTTGGAGCAGGATATGGTCCAAGAAGTTTCTTTCTGTGGCGTCTATCTTAATATTTCTTTCCACTTCACTTTTTTCTATCCTTGGTTCCCTGTGTATTCTCTAATGAGAGACGGAGGTAAACAGGATAGTTGAACAGGGCTATGTATCAAAAGCCACATGAATAATCCCATTGGTCAGTCCTTAACCATTGACAATTCTGGTCTCACAGTTCCTTTACCTCCTGTCACCCATTAAATTCTACCTTCCCTATAGCTCAGCATCACATTTTCTTGGTATCTGCCCTTCTTCTATCTCTAATACCTTAAATGCCAAACACTTCTCCAATTGAAACCCCTCATTCTTGTAAATCACTGGGTCCCTCTTCAAATTTATTAAAATCTTTAGGCCTGAGCCTTTCTGTTCATAAAGAATATGTAGGAAATTTAAAACATGTATAAAAGCAGAAAATAGTATAATGAACCATGTGCATCTGTCACATCTACTCAGAGTAAATCTTGTTTTATCTTACTTCCATCCACTCTCCTCTCTATTAACTTTGAAGAAAATCCAGATACCATATTATTTTATTCTTAAGTATTTTCAAATGTATTTATAAATCATAAGAACTTGTGAAAAATATAACCACACCACATCATAGTAATTACCCACATCATGAAATACCCTGGGCTGTTTTTCACATGTCCAGGCAGATTTCTGAGAGCAGGATATGCTACAGAGGATATTTCATTGACCATAGCCTTGCCAGATCTTACACGAGACTGTCCACTAAGTAAAATAATATAATGTAAAAAGTCTAGACATTTATAGCTGTTTTAAAATGTATTGCCTTGGCCATTTATCCATGAAGCTTGAAAGCAGAAGAAGGCAAGGCGGAGTAGAAGGGGAAGGATATTTGAAAGTTTCATTTGTTCCTTCGGGAACACCCAGTATGTTCTATTAGCGAAGTGTGTTATAGCCCTAGAAATACTCAAGCTCTGCTTGGACCAACTCCTGGAAAATGTACGTGTGAACTGATAGCGTTTTGTGAAATCTTTCCCAAGCATCTCTTATTTTCCCAGCAGGAATAGAAATGTGTAGTTACTTACCAAGAAGAGCAATTTGCCTCCGGCTGTCCAACAACTGAATTAGTGAATCTGGGGGAAAAAAAAATAAAGAGCAACGGAGCAAAGATCCATTTGGAAATAACTTTCTTGGGTAATTATACCCTACATGACCATGGAACTGAGTGCAAGCACAGATGTTTCTTCTTCTTTTCTTTCAAGAACTTTCCTCCACGGTTCCCCTGGCAGGCAGCAATGTGAATTGAATGAATTGAATTTAGCTCCTCAATACAGCTTTACCACTGTGGCCATCATGACCCAACATTACATGAAGTCACTTTTGCCAGGAGCCATATGAATCCAGATGTCCAAAAACTTGTAGCAATTTTATAAGTCACTGAGTTCATAATTTATGAGCGCCATCTGGAAGGGAAGGACGACTATATACAGTGTCATTTGTCCATAGGTAGACTTGAGACATACTTTCAGACATGCTCAAATCTCTCATTTACCCCAGAAAATGATCTTATATAATGCCAGTTGGAATTAATCTCTCATTCTCCATTCTGCCATTATGTGTGGCCCTTCTGTTATAACAGTTTTAATAGTCTACCTTGAATTAGTTATTTTATGGATCTATCTCCTCCACTTCTGTCCTCGTAAAAATAGGGACTCTATCTCACTCATCCATGCATCTGTGCCCTGAACGTAATAAGCATTAACAAACATTTGTTGAAATGAAATCCTGAAATACATATTTGATGATATACAAGAGGTAAAATTAGCACACAAATCCCAATTATAGAGGCTTTGAAAATTCAGTTCGATAAGTATTTGTTGATTATTTAGTATAAAAATGAAATTTATTGATAGTTTACTATGTGTCCAATATCGTGCTAAGAACTTGGCACATCATCATATTTAATTCTCAAAATAATGAGTTAGGAACCACAGTTATCTCCACCTTACAGAGCAAGAAATTGAAGTGAGGCAAATTTTAAACACCTGCAGCGCTAAAGTGGCAAGGCGGGTGTTCGATAACTGGCCTGTCCTCGTCCCAAGACAGTGTCAGAGCCCTGGCCACTGGGTCCTGTGATAGCTCTTAGTTTTAGACAGGAGATAAAATTACCCATGGCACATGTGTGTGCCATTCTGTTAGAATGCAATTCATATACACTCTTCCAGTTTCCCATGATCTGCCCATGCCAGTTATCACAGACCAAATAGTAAGGAAGTTCTTGAATTTAAGAGCCGAAAGAGATCTCAGAAAGAATCTAGTCTAAATTCCTTTTCCACATATATAGAATCGAAGGTAAATCCGCTTCAATTAAGAGTTTCGGATTAAGCCAAAACTCTTAAGGGTCTGCAGTACTGCAACCCTCACTGCCCCTGTTACCTTCTTCTTGTCCGTGCTTTGCTCACTGCACACTAGCCACACTGGCCACCTGTGTTTATCTTGATCTTTGTCTCAGTGATCTTTACTCTAACCATCCGTTGGCTGACTCCTCACTTCTTTTAAGTCTTGGCTCAAATTTCACTTCCTCAAAGAGTAGTGTCTATAACAGTGTGACCTTCCCTGTCCCCACCCCAGCACTGTATTCACCCTTCCCCTGCTCAAGTGAGTGACAGTACTCATTACCCTCCTAACATCCTACATAATTTACTTTGCTGTGTTCTTTTTACTTGGTCAGTGTTCCCTACTGAAAACACATCCGTAAATTCCACGAAGGCAGGGGATTTTTGTCTATTTTTGCCTCTAATATATTTTCAGGTGCTGAGAATAGTGTCAGGGTGTCAAACAATAGCTGATGAATGAATGGCCCACATGAGGTTGCGCAGCTAGTCTGTGCCAGACTCTGAACTAGACCTAGGTAGATTCCCAGTCCAGGATTCTTTCTGTTCCACTCTGCTAAAGATTGAGGTGAGAGAGGTGACCCAGCAGAGCACCACTTAATTTCTCTATTAGCCTTTGGAGAGAAAAAGTTCTGACATATCAGTGAAAGGAGAATGGAGATCCTAGTCAAAAAGGAACCTAACATTTGTTGAGAACCTCCTATCAGCAAAAGCTATACGATGCCCTTCATATACCTCATCTCATTTAATTTTTATAGACATCATTCACACTGTACAGATGAGGAAACTGAGGCTCAGAGTTAGGTAACTCTTCTCTGGCCACAGTGCTAATATCTAGATTCTAATATAAGGAAGGTCCACCAAGACCCTCAAGCCCCTGACATTTCTGTAATACTCAGTGCTACTGCTTTAACATTCCAAATGGGGGTAGAATAGTTTTATTTTGTTTTATTTTTGCTAGTTAAGATACAGGAATAAGTATTTAGAGCAGGTATCTAAGCAAAGAGAGGTATTTTCATATCCATTTAACATACAATGAATTATTGAGTTCCTGCCACATTCAAAAGGCTGTGCCAGGAAGTGATATGTAAGCTATTCATCAGTTAAATGTTTATTAGTACCTAGTATGTGCTTAAGTATTGGGATAGGGATTGAGGGTGCTGAAATTAAAAAGAAAAAACATGATGCCTCCTTTCAAGTAGTTCATAGTCAAGGTCAGCTTCTCAATGATAAAGGATTAAAATAAAAATTAAAAGGCTCTGTTGAGTTAAGGGAGGCATGGGTTACCAACTCTATTTTATAGATGGGGAGACAGACTTAGGCATCGTGCTGGAACTCAGTTCCTTAGATTCCTGGCCCAGAGGGCTTTTTACTATAGCAAAGTCAGAAAACAGGTCAGTGAGACCATATAACCAGCCATAGGGTTGATCTGCACAAGGAGAAGCTTAATTGCCCTTTGCCAGGTTTCAGACTGTCCCACTTATACCCTAATCCCTACCCTGAGTTGTTTCACAAACATATTCCTGATGCTAGGGGAGGGTCAGGAAAATGTACAGATGTCTCACTGAATGTATATCTGCTCAGGAAAAGTCCAGATAATGGGGGTGAGTACTAATCATATCTTCTAGCCTGCTCTATACCCCACCAAGTTCTCTCAGTAAATTGCTCGTCCAATTCCTACACAGTAGTCAAGATCCAGCTTAAGTAGCACCTCCTCTGTGAGGCCTTCCCTGGCTCTCCTGTTAACTTAGTGACTAGCCTTTCCTGTTTTGAAAGAAACTGATTCATACAGCCGGTAGAGCACTTGTTACGTTGCATTATAATTACCTGTACTTTCCCAGCCTGGCTATTCCATCTGGGAATGGACCAACAGAGTCACATTGACTCATTTTTCAGTCTTGTTACTTCAGGACTCCCAGCTCCCTTAGATCTTTAAGACAGTGGGGCACCTATCTCGTGTTCATGAATGAGTCCAGCCATGTTTCACCTCAGCGCCATCCACTTCCTCTGTGACTCTGTCCCCTTCGGTCATCTCCACTTGTTGGGGTCCCCACTCCCTGGGATATGACGGGAAGCTATTTTCCCCGACTCTATAGTCTTGTTGCAGGTTGAGTCTAAGAAGTGGGTGATGAGATGAAGTTGGGAGTATTAGAGGTTCATTGAGAGTAAGATTGTGAAAGAAAAAGAACAGATACAGGAGAGGGCAGGAAGGATATCAGACTGTGGTTCTGACCTGACAAGTTTCTGCAAGTCCAAAGGGGAACTTTGGAGCAAAGATTGCCTACCAGAGAAATCCCACATTGGCAGAAATGGCCGGGCTTATACCACTGTTGCTCATTTGTTCACTGGGGTTCACCCAGTGAAGAGCATGACGTTGGCTTGAAAACTGAGGCAGAGCCTTAAGGTTCTTAACAAACTACACTCCTTACAGCTGGGAGTGAGTCTTTTCAAAAGGGGGTCTGGGTAGCATATCTCCATGTCTGCCTCTTCAGCAATGTGCTAGAGCCCATCTATACTGGAGCTCACTGTTAAGTTTGTAGGAATTTTGCAAGCTTATTGTTAAACACAGTCCTTATTAAAAATAAAATAATGTGAATTCACAGATAAATAGATTAAACGCAAAGATGCAAGTACTGGAAAGTCATCATTGCCTATTTTGCTACATTTTGCTATAGTCTATGTTCCTGAGGTTGTGCACGTTGATTATATCTGCATAACCTGCTATATAACGGTGTGTGACGTGCCCCTCAACTCCACATACAGTGACATCATGTTGGTAGCTTGAAATTGGCCACACTGGGAGTATTTACATCCTGGAAACTGAAAAATTCTACAAATCAGGGCTTGATTTATTGTTTTATTGATTGTCTAGACTTAAAGTGATGAGAAAATGTCAATAATGCAGATTATATTTACATGTGTAGCATGTCTACAGCCATTACATTGTGAATCGAATAAAAATTTGAGGACGCATTTTTCCAATATTTAAAAACCATTATCTAATTCAGCAAGGAAATCATTACTGACAAATTAGTGAAGTTCTGACTGTCATGTTGTCTTGCTTGTTCCACTTTCATCTTACTCATTAGCATAAGGAAAATATTAACTAGCATTCAGTCATAACTAGACTCATTTGTCAACCACAACCATAGATTGGTTACAGATACAAGAGTTCTACAGAAATCAGACCAAAACATACTGTGAGGATAGATTGGCTATATGAAATTTATAATAAAGAATATTGTGTATTTTGTTATTAACTGCAAACTGTATGTGACACATTCTTAATATCAGCAAAATTTACATGAAACGTATGTTTACTTTTATACACATACATATTTTCTTTTCTTGGAGAGCTAGTTGTTAAACACGTACCAGCACACCGCTGCTCACAGGATTTTTGCCTGGTATCACTACACCAAGTCACTGCTGTGTACCTTGGTGCTCTAGCTCCTTGGAAGTGCCGATGGGTTGTGATCTCTGCTACTTTCCTGGATGTGCTGAGCCAAGCAATGCTCAGATAGAGAGGGCTTCTATGGTACTTTAGTGACGTGGATACAAAGGCAATATTTCCTTGTACCTAAATTGCTTACGGAGCTCTAGTGAACACTCTTCTTTCAGTGTTGACTCATGACATTCCCCGCCCAGCCCCACCCCCACCCCCAGGGAGTCAGCATGGGTCCACTGTGGGTTGGATGAGAGATCAAAGTTGGAGGAGGTTGTTATATTAAGAATTTCCCACTCCCCTCTACTGACTGAGGCTTTACTGTTTGTTGTTTACTCGAGTCTCTCTTTCCCAGGAGACTTGTCAGTACTTTACATTAAGATATCCCGGTGATTTTAAATAACTAATTTGTCAGCTCTGTCCCAACCTTCTTTGGCCCCTGCTGTGGCCATAGCTTGCTGGGCTTCCCTCGCTTCACATATCTATCATCCAAGGATACTAGGACCTTCCCTCGGGAAGTGACCTCATGTCTCCATCTCTAGAACCCACATGTGGCCTGGAGGGCAAATAATTGTCTGATGAATGAATGCTGCACAGCAGATGAGGGGAACAGAGAGGATGTATTAGCTTCGAATCATGGAATTTCATTAGTCCATACCAAGGGACATACTCTGCTATCACTAAGATCTTTTTGTGGGGGCCATTTTCACGCAAGACATGGCTGTAATTGAGTCAGATGGGTTCTATCCTGATTGCAAGGCACAGGAGTGAGAGAGATGTGAGTCTTCCTGTTTGCTCTCTCCTACGTGATCTATGGTCCCTCAGTCCCATTTAAAGGCCTGCCTTTCTGGCTTTTTAAGCTGCTGTGCCCTTTGCCTGGAAATGGTGATGTTCTTTTGCTCTGACATTTAAAAATCTGCCTGGCCTTTCATGTGAATGTAGGTCCTCATGCCTTGGCCTGATTTTCATGATATCCTTTGCAATATCTTTTAAGGTCTTGGTGTCAATGGGGCCCTGTCATATCCCTCCCATTAACAGGAGTCACATTTTGACCCAAATGTCCTCAGATGGGGAAGGCAAATCTCTCAGAAGCTCTTTGGGTCATCACTGTTTTGGATGATACTAAGGGCTGACAAGATCACCTTTAAGATGCAAGTGCTACGGATATCAAACTCCCTAAAGTGAAAGAGTCCCTTGTCTTTTCCAAACTGGAAAAGCACATTGCGTACAGGTGTAGCCCCAACTCATTTTTCCTGGCTTTCACATAAATTGTCATTTTGACCTTGATTTTCTCATAAATGAATAATATATTGATAAACTCCTGTTCTGAACCAGTTATTGCACTAGAATCTTTCAATAAATTGGTGAACAAAACAGATGCAATTCTTACCTTCTTGGGATTTATAATCCAAGAAGAAAAATGGATTAAAGTAAGATGAGTACAATCCTTTTTCTTCATGGATATTTTAAACCTGACTTTCTGTTGCAGAAGATTCACCCAATTAATTATTATTCCTTGGATAAATGGATAAAGGAAGGAGGTGAAGAGGAACACAGAGAGTGATAGAAAGAAAGAGAGACAGACAGACGGAGGGAGAAAGAGAACACTGCCTGCAGAGAAATGGGCAAATGCAAATGCCCTGTGGCCAGAAAGAACAGGATGCATTGTATCAACTGGAAGACATTCACTGTGGCTGGAGCTTAGAGAACAGAGCACACTTAGAGGTGATCTTCTGCAAGGACACTCAGATTTGACTTTTTCAAAGATCACTTAGGCTGCAGGAGTGACAAATGGATTGCAATGCAAGGGAGGCTGTGGGGAGATCAGCTAGGAGGCCACTGCAATTGTCCAGGTGAAAGATGAAAGCGCCTGAGTGGTGGCCGTGGAGGAGGAGAGAAATGGAAGGGTCCAAGCTGTATTTAGAAGGGAAAATTGCCAAGCACCCGCCCCTCCAGCCAGGTGTATTCCCACAGCACACCACGTGCACTCCTGCTTCTGCTACTTTGCTCATGTGTTTCTGGCACCTGGGATGCCGTCTCCCTCCTCCTGCCCGTCTGAATTCCTTATTCTCTGATGACCCCAGCCCAGGACTGCTACGGTAATTACTTCAGTCCTGTCTATATAAACCTGATCTTTTCATTTTTAGTTATCGTTGTATCTGAATCTATCTTATCTCCCCAATTTGATAAATTTTCAGAGTGCCAGGCAAGCCACTGAGCCATATGTTTCTCTGTAGCTCCACGGCTACACTCACTCTGCTTTGTGTGATGTGGGGAGGTAACTGCTGTATTGTGCAGAGCACTGGACTGAGACAGAAGTCCCGTCCTCACTAGTTACATAACCAAATAGCAAGTCCTTGTCCTGCATCTCTGTCTTTTCATCTGGAAAATGGGTACAATTCGCTCTACATTAACTACTTCCAAGGAAGGAGTTGAGGATTGTTATGAAGATCCAATCAGACCATAAATGTGAAATTACTTTTTAAACTAAAGAGTGTTGACAGCTCTGTGAGGTTACGAATTATAAAATCGTATAAGTCAGTGCCCTTCAGAGAAACTCAGCTTGAACACACTTAAAGAAAATATGGACTTTATGGGAAGAACACTGGTATATATCATACATTAAAAGGAATTGGGCAACTTTGCACCCTCAGTGATTGGAAACAGGAACTGAAATGCCAACAACGTTCTCTCTCATGTTCTGTCTCTCTCTGTTTTCCCCCCTCCTCTCCCCTCCTCTGCCCCTTTCTCTCTCCTGCTCTTATTCTATTTCTGTTTCAGCCGGCTGTCTCGTATGACCCTTAACCTCTTTTCTCTGCCCTTCTATGTTGGCTATATTATCAGCACTATAGACAGCCCTTCTCCATATATATGGCTGGGGATAAGGCCACAGGAAATAGTGGGCTTACATCACTTTATCTTAGAAAGGTGAGAGGAGAAAGGACCCTCTTTGTAAGCTTCACTTGAACAATTTCCAAAAGATTGGTCTGACTTGTGTAGTGGGCCACCGTGAACAATGCACTGTGACCACAAAGCAAGACTAACGTAGTTGGTAATTTTTTCTTTTCTTTTTTTTAGTGCCTGTTTCTGTGACCAACAGTATAGAGTACTCTGATCTTCAGCCCAAAACATAACTTTATGGTTGGAATCTCCAATGGAATATAATTGCTGTAAACAGAATAAGGCGGAGCAATGCCAGGCACCCAAAAAACTCATGCACACTGCAATTCATAATAAGAAATATTGGTGGGATTGACTTGAGTAGGCGAAGCTAGTTGACATGATAGAAAGGAGGCAAGAAGCTTTGTGAAATATTAGCAGTATACTGCAAAATTAAGTCACTTTCACAGATGATATGCTCAGAATAAATGAGCAGAGATGACCTACAAATTTCATCCAAATACACCTGGATTGATAGCAACTCACAACAAAACATAGGATTTTGCTGAAGGAAATCAAGACAGATTGAACCATGTAAACAGGTGAGGGGTAGCATGTTAGAAAAATGACAAAAAAGCACAAATAAATCAACACATGCAAGGTGCAAGACTATTAATGTTCTTCCCCTGATGGAGACGGATTCTAATTACAAACAGAGGTCAATGGATTGTGTGCAGATTTTATTTATGATCAGTTCTGATTAGACAAAGGATGACAAATGAGAAATGGTTGTAAATTGCCCAGTGATAAACTCGGTGTTGCTAGGTAACTAAGCAGCATGATTCCCGGTGGAACCAAAGAAAAGATAGGAATTAGGGAAACAAAATATTTTCTGGACCTCTATTTTTATTCGTTTTGGGGGTCTTCTCCAGTGTGCTAAGTTTTTAGGATTTCCACCTGGGTTCTTACATCTCATTCAAGGTGAAATATCAGTTTAGTTTCAGTTCTGTAACTAGAACTTTTTCAAAAAGAACCTAGGTTGAGCGAATAGGAAGTGAGCAGACTTAGAAAACAACTTAATAGCTGTTTTCAAATATGTTAATTCAATTCATCGAAGTTCACCTAGCTTCTCCTATGTGCAGGGGATAGCTCTAGACACTGGAAGGTGTAGAAGAAAGTACACCTGCCCTTGTGATATGTAGGGGGCGGGACAGGTAAACGACCAACTACAAGACAATACAAAAGATACGGCCATGTGATGCAGACCCAGGGGAGGATAGATTTGCACAAAATGGTTGGAGGGAATATATGACCGTTCAACTCTGAGAAGGCTTTAGAAGGAGGCTAGACCCTAAACTACTTTCCATTATAGAAGCAAAGCCTGTGGATGATGAAATAACTGTGTTCTGCATGGCTCCGTGGGAAGCACCACTATGGATGAATGAAAGTTATGAGCAAAGTGTCTCAGTTTCAAAGGGAGCGACTGGCAACTAAAGGTGTCTCTCATAAAGTTAGGTCTCCACCCTGTAGTGGCTGTCTGTCAACAGGGACCCTCTCCTGCTATCCTAAACTTTCTCCTTTCCTGGTCAGTGACATTGCAATAAATTGCACCATTATCATCTCTCGTTAGGGCAACTATGTTAGGCTCTCAGTTGGTCTCCCTATTTCTACCTTTATCTCTACAATCCTTTCTCCACCCAGCAGCCAAAATAATTTTCTAAAATGTAAATCAGACCTTGCCAGTGCTGAGTGTAGTAGCCTCCGGTGCCTTCTGGTTGCTCCTCTGCAACAGTGGTGGATTCTGATTCAGCTGGCTGTCTCGGTGTGACCCTTAACCTCTTTTCTCCGCCCTTCTATGTTGGTTGTATTCACTGTGCTGCTGATGCCCTTCCCCACATGGTGAGGGATATGGAGAACAAGCCACCCCAAAGTGCAGTGACTTAAGGCAACAGCCATTTTTCCCATTCAAGTTCCTGTGAGCTGCATGGAAAGCTCTGCAGATCTGGGTTGGACTGAGCTGAACTTGGCTCCAGGCTGCAGATTTGGTTTAGGTCTGCTTGGCATGTCGCCCATTCTTTTGGGGCCTTGGGGCTATCTCAAATGTATTTTTCTTATGGCGATGGGAGAAGCCCAGCCCACTAGCAAACCTAACTGCACAAGCACATTCCAAACTCTTGCCTGTGTCATGTCTGCCAACAGGCCATTGGCCAAAGCAAGTTAGATGACCAAGCCCAAATTCAAGGGGTGAGAAAGTACACTCCTCCCACACAGGGTTCTCTCAAGGGTAGGGGCTTGAGATACTTGTACATGGAGCAAAAAATATATGAGCAATAATTCTAACCACCACACACTTAGTGTAGCATTCAAACTCCTTATCATGGTCTCAAGACCCTAAGTAATTTTGCTCTTGACTATGCCAATGTCATCCGGTGCCACTTTCAGCCTCTCCCACTGCATTTCAGACACGCTCGTCTTTCTTTTCACCAAATATGCCAAGCTCACTGCTGCCCTAGGACCTTGAATCTGCTTTCATTGTGCATGGAATGCTCTTCCCTAATCCAGATCTATACAAGGCTGGTTCTTGCTGTCTTTGTACTTAATATTACTTCCATGAAAGGCCTGGCCCTCAATTTAGAGAAGTCTCCCTTGCCCCATCTATTCCTTATTGGCTCAACTTGTTTTATTTTTTTCAAAAGATTTATCTCTGTCCCAATACATTGTTGTTTACGCATTTGTTGGTTGGATAATTGTCTGCTTCCTGCACTGAAAAGTAAGTTCCATGAGATAAGGCACCTTGTTTGTCTTGTTCAAGTTTGAATTTTTAGCATCTAGGATAGTGATTGGCACCTAGTTTTTAAATGAATAAGAATATGTACACAAAGAAATTCTCCCCAGGATATCTCCCAAAACAGAGTGAATAAATACTCAATATGGCAACATTTCTGCTCTTTCCCCTCCCCATTTTTCCATTTACATATACAAATAATATACTTTCATCGCAAGGAAAAAAACCCTAAGAAAACGAGTATACAAAATGATCATTAAATCACCAGAAATTACCACTAAGGGAGAGTTAGTGCATATCCTTTCGAATTTTTTTCTGTGCAAATATATGCATATGCAATTGTTTTTCTATGCCTCATAATGTTTCTATGTTGTGTTTGCCATCTTTTCATGTCAATAATCATGGCTCTACATCATCTTTTATTGACTGCATATTATTTCTTGCACAGCTGGGCATGAGCATCTTTATGCTTGAGGCTTTATACATGTCTTATTGGTTCCTTAGGATACCTTCTAGAAGCAGAATTACTGGGGAAAAGGGCATTTGTACCATTTCAAGGCTTTTGGAACACATAGCCAAATGATCAAGGTGTACCAGTTTATACACCAACAGCAGCGTATGAGAATGCTATGTCTATGCTATTTAACATCCGAATGGTCACTTTTAGTCTAAATCAATGAAAAACAAAGTTAGCATTGTCAATAAGTCTGAGATTTCATAAGTGCTGAAGGTCTGCAGAGCCTTGTACTACACTTTGGGAAGTGTTGTTCCAGGTAAAATTTCTTTTCCATACAATCCCAATGTGTCCTTAGGTAGAATTCTAGGGGCCTGTGAACTTAAGTGGCAAAAAAAATTACAGCTTTGTTTTTATTAATCTCTAACTGAAATTTAGATTTCCTTCAATTGTGAATATAAAACAACAGGCCATAGTAGTATTGACAATAATTGTGACTTTGTCACCAATAGAAATCACAGATATTTTCATATCGTAGTGCAGTTGTTGCAGATAGCTCAAAATGCATTCTGTGCTCAGTGCTACTTTGAAATTACGGCAGTTATAGACATGCTGCTAGATCTTGTCAATTAATTCAATAATGAAGCAGCACATCTACTACTTTCAAATTTATTATTTTAAATATTTTAAACCTACATTTCAATATATTTTGTTTTCATTGTAATCATGTCTTTTAATTTAGATGTTACAAATGTTACTCTGAGAAAGGGTTGGTAGGTTTCATCATCCTGCCAAATGGATCCACAGCACAAAACAGCTTAAGAACACCTGTAGGTAAATGGGGCTGGTGTTCCTTAGTGCGGGGATTTGGTCTACAGCCAGGTCTAGGGCTGCCTGGACGCTGGGACAGGTGAATTGTGTGAGGAAGGGCCAGTGTTGGCTATGGGGACCAGGCAATAGGAGAGTCGGCAGAACCAGCAGACCAGGGTCGGGAAGCCCAGCCAAAGCGACGACAAGAGGTAAACCTCTAGGCAGGAGTTTCAAACTGGTGATTCAGAAACAAAATTCAGCAAATGTGTCTTGCTTGTTGTCCACACATTTTTAAAAATATGAATTTGGATGCCATCCAATGGGGAAAGTCCTCTGTGTCTCCACAGTGCCTAATACCTTCATTCATTTATGCTATGCGTGCCTTGTAGGCACTTGAGTTTGCAGCCTCTGAGGGGTGTTGGCAACAGAGTTTGTTGGAGAATGCAATGAGCTTCTGTGAGCTATGGTGATGCCATTGTACTCTAGCTCAGACAACAGAGCGAGTGTGACCCTGTCTCAAAAAAAAAAAAAAAAGGAAAGATTAAAAATAAGTAAATAAAAATAATCAGTAATAGCACCAGGCTGAACCCTACTGAAGCTTGAGATAAAAGAAAAAAAATTAGTGATACTGATCCATCTTTATTTAAAACTGGTATTTTATTCATCATGGATTTTTGGCATTAATTTCGATTGTTTGAATTACTGCATTAAAATACTATTTATTTTGATTACTGAGGTTTTTGACACACCTTAAATTTTTAGCCCAGTGCTGAGTGTGTTGCTCTCTTTATCCTACTCTCTGCCCTGCTATGTTTATTTCCTCCGTCTATGAATTAAGGGGCTTCCTAAACATGTCTAATGACCAAAATGGCCCAGAAAGCTTCATAAAATTATAAAGATCTGCATCTGATCCCTGGAGAGTCTGACTTATTAGGCCTGGTGGGTTCTGGGAAAAAGTCTGTGTCTAAAAGGGCCAGGTAATTCTTATAATTGATTCTGTTTGGGAATTACTGAGTTAGATAATTTTTAGGCTCCTTGCAGCTTTAATGTCATAGGATTTTATCTCACATTCTTTTACTGTTTTTATTGTAAACACCCCTGGGATCATAGACCATTAAATCAGTAGCATCCTCATGTGGATTAATTTAACAGCTTGTTTTTCTCTTGATAGGAAGGACCCTGGATGCAGGTCCTGGGGGAGAGGGTGCTGGGAGGAGAGTGGAGTGCAGAAGAGACCAGTTACGTAGGTCTTAGGGTTCTCTCCCTTCAAAGAGATTTCACTGAATCGAGGGGACCAGGAATGCATCTTGTTTCAACTGTGAACAACAGAAAATTGCTTTTAATCAATCTGAAAATAAATGGAAGTGCATGCCAAAGCACCCTCTCTTTGAAGAGATGTCAGGAGCACTTTCAATCTTTTATCTTCCCGAAAACAGCGGGAGGAACACCACTGGAATCAGCCCTGTAATTTCTACTCGGTAATTATACCTGTCACCACTTCCGACAGAGCAGATATAAATAGCCAGTTATCTTACTTTTTCTGCTTTTCTTTGTATTATTCTTTCTCCAACCAAAGACTTCGGTGCCTGATGCTAACAACCGTACAGGACACAAAGAATTCACAGAGAGTGCGCCGCTAGACATTAGACCAGCATTCCAAAAAGCCACATGCAGTGGATTGAGAGAATCTCGTTTGTCCACGGAACTGTGGTCGCTAAGATTTATGACAGGTGACAGGATGAGACAGGCACCAAGAGAAGGGGCTTTGCTTTCCATTTCTATTTTCATTTCACTCTCAGTAGGGATGCGCACGTGTGTGCATGCCTGCTGCACTGTGTGTGTTATTACACCCACGTACCTGGTCTCCTCTGTGCTGAGTGACTCACTGGGAGGAAGTCAGGGCTGCTAGGAGGTGGATTAACCCTTACAGGTCTCTGAGAAGCCATGTCGAGATATCACTGTCTTCCGGACCAGGCACAGCAGAAATATGCCAAGAAGGACTCCTTGTGACGGTGGCTATTACTGCTGCTCTTGATGAAGCTGTCACAAAGTCACATTGCACTTTGACTTGTTTTTCAGAAGGATTTGACATAAATTATTTTGGAACCTCCCACCAGAAGAAATGTGCTATAGTGGAAGGAAGATGGGTTTTGAAGTCAGATGTTCCAGAATTCAAATCCTGGCTTTTCTGCTTGCTTACTGTGCTTATCTTAGATGAAATGATGCCTCCACGTGTCACTCTCCAGTTGTGTTAAATGGGGATGGTAATAATACCTACCTTGAAGACTTTCTCTTAGAGAATTGTATAGGATAGCAAATGTAGAGACCTGCCACTATCTTTTAAAATAGTTCTCAAACTCGAGCATCCTCAAACTTGCCCGTAGGTCTTGTGAAAACATGGAATCTGGGCTCCATTCCCAGAGTTTCTGACTTGGTAGGGTAGAGCCTGGCAATTTACATTTCTGAATAGTTCCGAGATACTGCTGCTGGTGCAGGGACCACACTTTGCAAATCAATACCTGTTAGGTTTTCCTGTTTTATTTATTTAATAAATATGTTGTTAATTTTTTTTTTACTTTTTATTTTTTATTTTTTTTTGTTTTTTTAATTTTTTATTATTTTTTATTTCAGCATATTACAGGAGGACAAATGTTTAGGTTACATATATTGCCTTTTGCCTGCACAAGTCAGACCTACAAGCCTGTCCATCCCCCAGATGGTACCCTCCATGTTCCAGGCAATGTACTTGATACAAAGTGGGGCAAAACACATATGTCTTTTCCCTTATAAAACATACTCTAATGGGGATGACAAGCCCCCCCATCCCCCTTCCCCCATCTCCCAACCAAAAAAAAAAAATAATAAAAGTGGCTTATTTCAGGAACTAAGAGCAAGGCAGTCAGGGCTGAGTGATATGAGCTAGGTTGGAGAGGGAGGCAAGTGAAATGCTGACACCCACCACACTTATGATGGTGTATGCTGTACATTCCATAAACTATATTCAGATGAATACCTAGAGATGGAGCCAGGCTTTGTGGGGTCTGCAGTTTACACATTTAGGGGATCCACCTTAAGAAAATGGTTACAAAATGATGAGTACAAAATTAGGGATAGAGCCTTAGAAGGGACCCATACAAGAGAGAGGCCCTGAAACTTTAATTATTAATAGCTTCATTAGCTTCCTGCAAATCCCCCTCCCCACGTCCTTTAACATGTATGTACAATCGAGCTCACTGATATTAAGGAGTCTGTAGCATGGCTGGCAGGGTGGATCTGACATACCTGACCTGGAGCCGGGAGCAACTGCAAAGAATTAGAGTATTTAGAGTAATGGAGCAGAGGGTGAGAGAGTTGCTAGGCAAAGGGATCTCGATTGTCACAAGTGAGTGGGTGGATGTCACTGGCATCTAATGGCTAGAGGTCAGAGATGCTGCTAAGCATCCTACCACGCACTGGACAAGCCCCCACCACAAAGAATTACCTGGCTCCAAATGTCAACAGTGCCAAGATCGGCAAACCCTATTATAGGGCAGAAATGCGATCCAGGTAGGAGATCCAGGTAGGAGGAGATGACTGAAGCACTATTATTTTGAGAGACACGTTATTACTTTCCCCTACTACAGTGCCCCTGCTTTCTCCTTGCTGTGTGTGGAACGCTTTTCCACAGACACCTGCCTGGCTAGGTCCCTCGGTGTGGTCAGGCCTCTCTTCAGGGGTCGTCTCCTGGAATGTCTGTTCTGGCCACTCACCTAATCTAAGCTAGCCCTGCCCTGTCTATGCCTCTGAACCACTTTCCCTTCTTTAGTTTTCTACCCTCTTCCTACCTTATATCCTAGTATGTTATTTGACTGTTTACTGTTGGTGTCCCTCTTTCAAATGTAAATCTCATCAAGCAAGGACTTTGGGGTGTTTATTTCTCTAACTTCAGAACCTTGTAGCGTGCCTGGCAAACAGCAGGTGCTTAATAAGTATCTGCCGAATGGATATAGAAAAAATGTTTTATTGACATGCTAGGGTTGTTGAATAAGTGCTCAACGGATACAGCTTATTGTCATTAGCATTGTAATTGGGGTTATTGTGTCCTACTTACATTGCAACGTGAGACTGACCAGAGGATTCTCATTATCTCAGCCTTTGGGAGAAGGTTTCTGATTCTGTGGGAGCCCCATGGGCTGGCACCAGACTCACATTTTTCAGTGTCTGCTTTGAGAATGACGCTGACGGGCTCTGAAGGGACTGCCATCCATCGCTCAGTCCTTCCATCACCTGCTCTGCAAATGACAACCTCTGATGGGAAAGTAAGGGGGAGCTGACTCAGAATTAATGCCCTGCATCTGGAGGGAGACAGGTGAGGACGGCGAATATTCAGGGAGCAGATCCAGACTGTCAGATGAACAACAGAGAGACAAACCCAGATGCCCTGGCTGAGCACAGCCTTGCACCTGGACATCTGCTTTGCATAAGGCACTTGAGTAAATGCAACTTGGATTTGTTTTTGTTTGTTTTCTGGTTATTTTTTCTTTTTAATTTGTGGAAGGGAGAGAGAAGCCTGGGAATGGAAAATTTCCTGCATGGCTCATTTAGACCCGATCCTGAGTGACGAGTGAAATGAACGAAGAATGAAATCAGTGTCATTTATTCAAAAAGACATTTACTGGGTGCTCATCACAGGCCAGGTCCTGGGAAGAAAGTGTTATTGTCATTTCCAGGAATGAGAAAAATGGGGCCCAGAGAAATATAATAACTTACTCTAGGAAAATGAACCGGTGAGTGGCCGTTCCTAAAACATTCAAGCTCATCTTCCCCTCAGGGCCTTTGCACGTGCCGTTCTCTCTGCTGATTCCCTCTTCTCCAGGTCTCCATGTGGCTGGCTGCTCCCCTCAGTCAGGATTCAGCTCTGCTGCCACCTCCTCCCAGAGGTCCTCCTTGACTTCACTATCGAAAGTTGCTTTTCCCTTCACTCTGTCATATGAATTTGCTTTATTTTATTTTATTTTTTTACCATTTATGTGACTACTTAAAATTATCTCTCTTTCTCTTTCTCTCTCTTATCCTCCCAAAATAGATTATCATCTCCATTATAGTAGGGTTTTCTTAGTTTGGTTCATAGTTTCCAGCACCCAAACTAGGATCAGCACATAGGAATTGCTCAATAAATAGTTATTAAATGAATAAATTGGTGGAAATGGGCCTTAAACAAGATATGTCTGAAACAGAATTTCATTATTTCTCAGGGCTATGTGCCTCCTGAAGAGCTGTGTTAATATCCTGACTCAAGATTAAATAGTTGTGGCAACTTGTATGAGTCACTTTACTTTTGTGGGCCACAGTTTTCTCACCTGTGGGATGAGGTACATAATCTTCATTCCTTTAGACTCTGAAGGTTTTTCTAAGATACCTGCAAGTTAATGCTTCTGATTATTTTTTTTTTTTTAAATTTAACATTATATATCGTAAGGCACTAAAGCCTTACCTGTAAAAGAATGCATATGGGCTTAGATAGTTTGGAGTTCAAATTCTGACTTCACTACTTATCCATGTGATCTTTGGAAAGTTTCTGATCTGCTTTGACATTAGATTTCTCACCCATGAGGTAGAAATAATGACACTGTGGAAGTTATGGTAGAAATTAGATGATGTGTTATAGAAAAGACAGAGAAATTCCTGGCACATGGGTGACATTTGACAGATGCAAGTTGCTTTTTTGCTTTAATGTAATCAAGCAGCAAAGACATGATCAGTGTCAAAACCCTGAGCCCCACAGATGAGTATGTTATGCCAGGAGCAAATATGGGGGGAAAGACCCCAGGGGAAGAAGGTGGTTAAAAAAAGTACATTAAGAATCATTATTATATATTACATTATGTTCAGCCTTA
Organism: Indri indri; assembly: GCA_004363605.1. NCBI lineage: Eukaryota > Metazoa > Chordata > Mammalia > Primates > Indriidae > Indri > Indri indri. Next base: position 42,042 of record RJWJ010008909.1, read on the forward strand.
TGGTGAGTGAGACACAATCATTAACTCTAAGAGACAGACATGTAGACAGATAGTAGGGATTTTTTTTTCCTTTGGCGTCTAGAGCAAGAAAGATAGTAGGGATTTTTATGCTTTCATATTTTGTTTCTATTTTCATTTTTCTTTCTCTCCTTCCTTCCCTTTATGGGCTCACACAGTTTCTAGGGGACAGGGATTGGGAGGATCTTAGAAGGGTAGTTCTGGCTCAGAATTGCTCAGGCCGTACCTGAGGAGTTGGTTGGGGCTGCAATTATATCAAAGCTTGACCTGGGCAGGACCTGTTTCCAAGAGGTAGCTTACTCACATGGCTATCGGTAGATCTCAGAAAACCCACTTCCAAGCTCACTCATGTGGGCCGTTCCACAGGTTTGCCTCATGACATGTTCTCTGGCTTTCTCCAGAAACAAGTAATCCAAAAGAGAGCAAAAGAGAGAGAGAAGAAGGAGAGAGAAAAAGCGCGAGTATGAGCCCCCAAGACGGAAACCACAGTGTATTTGTAAACTAATCTCAGAAATGACATCCCACTACTTCTGTGATATTCTATTAATTATAGATAGTCAATAAGTTCAGCCCATATTCAAAAGCAGAGGATTGTAATATAAGAGCATATTACATCTGGTTTATAATTTTATTTGGTAAAAGAATGCCTTGCTATAAACATGCAGACAAGAATGTTCAACAACAATGTCCATAGATTTTGGCCATGATAATCTTAGCCTGGAATAGTGTTTCTCAACCTTGAGTATGCATTGGAATCACTTGAACTTCTAAAAAATACATACGTCTGGGTCTCATGTCCAGAGATTCTTACTTAATCGCTCTGCGATGTAACCGGGAAATTGTTATTTTTTTCCCCAAAGCTCCCAGATAATTCTAACGTGGCCAAGGTTGAGAGTCACTTGCCCAGAATATTTTCTCGGGAAGTATTTCCCATCCACCAGCACGGTCGTTTAAAAATACCTCAATAGCACAATTTAATAACAGCAAACTTCAAATCATGTGACACCCCATTGAATGCTCAGAGAAAAACTAGTTGTGAAATGTAATAAAATAATCAAATGAATTGATCTGCTTCCAGAGTCGTTAGCACTGACCTAGCTCAATATTGTGGGGTGGCAGAAGGTGTCTGCCAAAAATTATTTTGGCTGAAAAGCAGTTGCAATTTGGAGCCATTTATTTATTTATTTATTTATTTATTTATTTATTTATTTCACAACAATTCGATAGCTGGGCTAGTGGTGTATTGAGGACACTCCTAGCTCATGAAAATAAGCCTCATCAGTAATGTCGTAGGAGGTTGCCTTCTCTCTATTCACTGTGCAGGAGAACCTGCAACTAGCTTACCCAGGAGAGGTGTGAAGGCAAGAAAATGCTGGCTTAAAAGAACAGATCCTTGTTTTATACCCACTTGAACTGTTATTTGATCCAGCTAGAGATTTTTTCCCTCTCTGCCCTACTTCTTTCAGTGGGATTAAGGTGACCATTCTATATAAATATAACTGATGGAGTCGGGAGAGAGAGGTACTATGAGGAGGTCAAATAGCTCAGCTGGGTGTTTGAGGGTTGATTTTAAATGGGTTAATAATGCTTCCTAGGTAACTAAAGAAAGGGGACAGCCACGTGAGCAATGAAGAGCTGTCTAATGTTAATACATAGCCAAAGACAGCCACAACGATGAAAAAGAGTTTAAAAATACTAATAACAACTGCAGGTGCCACCTATCATTAACCATAGATATTAGACAATTGCGCTCAAGAATCATGGTAGCAAAAGTCATACATGTGCCTGCTTCATGGACACCCCTTGCTGCCAGGAAAGGTATAGAATAAATAGGCATAAACAGAAAGTGAATTGTATTTTTCACATTGGAATTGCTAATTACTGGATATAAGTTATAAAAAGCACTATTATATTAATAAGTACTACTACTACCACCACCGCTGAACTGATTGGGGGCCTAGTTGCAGTATTACACACTCTATAAGAATTATTGTATTTAGTTAGTATAATAACTCTAGAGTTAGATATTAATGTTTCCACTACTCATAAGGAAATTGAGGCACAGAGAGTAAGTAACTTGTCCGAAGTCACACAGCTAGGATGTGGTAGAATGTTAAGTCTGTTGAACTCCAAATACACTCTTTAAATTACCTAAGATGTCATGAGGGAAGTAACCTGTCCTATATAACTTCAGGAAAACATTATTCTTGTGAGATGGGTTTGAGATAACATTTTGTCCATTCCTCTGATTCTGAGTCGCCGCGTCAGTAAGATCTCGATTCTGAAAGCCACATTCCTCTGGCCTCATGGTGTCTCATGGCCCCTTGACTCTTGTGCACTGAATGGAAATGAAAGAAACAAATGCTGAGTATTATAGCTTTCTGTACAAAGTCATAGAAGTACAGCCATAGTAAATAATGAAACAGTCCTGAGTCTAAAGCAGAGCAGTATGAGACCTTCACCCACCAAACTGGTACCCTCAGTACTGTCATCGGTGACCTTGAAAAATGGTTGGGCTCTCCTAGTAAAGAGAAGGAGGAAGGGGACTGTTTTGGTCTACAGAGTTGCAAGAGCCAAGGAAAGGGCAGGGGAAGAGACAGACCCTAAGCTTGGCTGGAGTAGTAGCAGTGCTAACATTGGGATTAGCCATAGCATATTAAAACAGGTCATTTAAAAATCCCATACCAACAAGCCAACACTTTCCAAATTTAGCTAAGTATTGTTTTTGCCAACTATTGTTTTTGCCTATAGTCCATGTAGTCTTAGATCTTATTCTCAATTTGTATTCCTCTTGGAGACAATACAAATGAACAGGTTTCTTAAGCTTTTTTCTGCTATTAATAATTGCTGAAAAGAGAAGTTTATTAGGAGAATCAGGGTATTATTTGTGATCATGGATGTGTGAGTGCTGTACACATATGTACATATATGTGCATGCACACATACACATCACCAGGGGAGACAAGATGACAGGGCCATTTCTCTGAGCCTAAATTAGGCTGCTCCATGGCCAAAGAGAGTACCGTTTCTTCAAATGATGGCTGACACTTTTTGAAACTTTGCAAAGGGTTAGAGGGAATGGTCATATACGGTTACCTAATCCTTAGACAAGACTACTTGTTAAAGTAGAAATGTCCTGATGATGAAATTTAGCATCCCTTAGTTATGTTTTTGAAAAAATAATTTAAAAAATTAACTCATGCTAGGTGGAGAAAACCTGAAAAATAAAACAAAAGACAAAGAAAAAATGTAATAATTACCTATCAACATTTTACTACATGCCCTTTAAATATTTTTCTGTACATACCTACATTGAAGATTGTATTGTCCTACAGATACTCTTATATAAACTCATTTTTTGCTTAGCAAAAAGAATAGTTTTACCATAATCACAAATATTCTTCTCCACCTGTTTTTAACAACTTTTATTATTTTGCTTGCTACAGAAATTAAACATGACTATTTTAGAAAATGCAGAAATAGATTACCCCCCCAAAACAAAAACCACACTATTCAGAACTATCATCATCATTATTGTGGATAATTTATGTTAACATTTGATACAGCATAATTTTTAATGGTTGCATTACATTTTATCATGTGGATACACTGTAATTTAGTGAAAGAATTCTATACATTAGATATTAGGTTGTTTTCCATTAGGTTGTTTTCAGTTCTTTCACTATTATACATAAACCTGAGATGAACATCCTTGTTCATCTACTTTTATATATTTATATCTATATCTGATTATGTCCTTAGGATGTGTTCTACTTTTAATGCTTGGCATGTTTTAATGGTGTAGAAATCTAAAATGATAAACGGCTCTTAATTAGCCAGGTGCCCAGGGCTTTGCAACCTTCCTCAAAGAATGAGCTCCCTGGGGCAATTGCATTATCTGTTGACTTGCTGGGAGAGCATTTGGAACCAAGAGCCAATGATTTTCAAGAAGCATAATGTAGTAATAGTATGTCTTTAATTACATCTAATCTGTTACCAAACACATAGTTGACATTCTACAATATTTTCCTTAGTATATTTAAAATGTGTATTTAGAGAAAATCTTATTTTTCTATAAAACCTTTTTTCCTTTTTTGCCTGTCTAATTCCTGACATTCTTTAACATCGAGTTCAATGGTTCATAATAATTTTTTGGGTCATGGAACACGTAGTGGAGAACCTAAGGACTCTTGCTCCAAACAAAAGCACACATTATATTTACCATTTCCAAGCCCAGAGGTGTTCATAGAGTCATGTTTCTCTTTAGTACTTCACTAACATCAAGTTAAACCCATCCTTAATGCACATGGGAAGTCCAATTCCCTGTGCATTTCTGGGGCTCTTTTGGAAATTTGACCATTTGTCCTGGTTGCTGCTATCAACCACTTTTCTGAACTTCTCCATCAGTCTCTGCTTATGGCTTAAGAACATTTCTTCATATTGCTGCCACACTCTGTGGTCTCCTTTGACCCAGGCAAGGATATACATAGGCCCTCTCTTAGCCTACAATAGCTAATGTCAGATTGTAGTATTATCAGAACTTTATGAAAAGCTAAGGATAAAGCAATTATAGAGATGGAGGAGAAATGGAATTGAATATTGGAAATAATTGCTGTAAAATCTAATTACTGTGACTGCTGTAGAAAGATCCCCAAATGGTCCTCTCTCTCCTATGAGCTCCAAGCCACAGCTATGCTGCAGGGGTCAGTTGGCCTCCACAGATTACAGGCCCCAATCCAGACTTCTCAGCTAATCCTGGACTCAAATGTCCTACCCCATTTTTTTTATTTTATGGAGGGAGGATTAGAGAGTAATGACTATGGCACTCAGTGAAAATATAATAAAATTTGCAGAGAGGCAAATATGCCCCCCGTGAATGACATTTTTATATTCAGAATGCTTGGCCTGAAACCTTTGGAATATGTCACTGTCTCAGTGTTTTCCGAGAACAATGGGTAGTTGCCTGAAATATCTATGACTAAATGACTCATCAAAGTGATCTCTCAAAACAAAGGACAGATCTACATGGGGAACAAATTCGAGCTTCGCTATAGAATGCAGAAAAGATTTTTGACATCCTTCCCCATTCCATCATTTTTATAAGTTTAATGATAATTTGAATAACTCACTTACAACAGGTAAAATAAATTGCTGGAAGATTTAAAAACCAATTTGTCTCCATCACACAACCACACCATTGGACTGAATATTTTAGAATGTTTTAGACTCACCTCCCACCACCCCAGTTATGTGCTCCATCTCAAGCCCTTTTTTATTTTTTTCTCTGACCTGTACTGATGTCCTTTTCTTCTGGAAAAAGCTCACCTCACAAATGATTACTTGCTGGTGTGTTATTAACTATTAGTCTATTTCCCAAACATTGGTCTAGATTTTTGTTTAATTGCAAACTCTTTGAAGGCAGACACCTTGCTTTTACTTTTTAGCAATGCTAAATGCATCATCCAATAAATGCTGCACTGTGTTTTCTTACTTCAAAGATGCTATTGATTATGAGACTGTTCCATTGATTTAATAAAAGCTCTTTAGGAAATAAATAAAAAATACATTGCATTAAATGTACACATTGATTGGTAAACTCATCCCAATTTTAAAAGCATTAACATGGGGATGGAGGAAATAAAGAAGCTCATCTTAGATAGAAGAGGTGTGGTGTAATGAAATACGGACTTTCACGCTTCTGAGGATCTAAAAGTTGAACTATTTCAGTCTCTCACCACATGCAGGAATCTCTCCAGAGCTGCTGTGCTTAATCTAGGTTTAATGAGCAGAATTCAGAGGTTATGCTGACCTCCCTGAAATTATAAGCAAAATTATATTTGTGTGTATGTGTATAGATTTTTCCTAGGAATGATCAACATATTTCATTAGCCTCTTCAAGCCATTATTGACCTCAATGTTCTTGAGAACAACTAACCTAGACTACCCCTTGTGAACGATCATTTAGTCTGAGTTTTCAACTCTTCTAACTATTAAAAAGCCTTCGCTAACTTGACCTAATATTTTCTGCCACATACTGCTAGGTCCTGGTTTGCAATATCTATGTTTTTGGATGATTATAAGTAATAATAATAATGCACATTGGTTAGTATCTTGATTTTGATGTATGTTGGTTTACTGATATGAGAAAGACCAAGGTGAAGACCATAAAATCTGGTTGATATTTTTTCTTTTTCAGTGAATTTAGGTTTTTGGTGTTATTTTTCTAGTCTAATTTGGGATGTGAACAATTTAAGAAGTAAGCTAATTTGGGGAAAGAACATCATATAGGTAGAGCTCAATAAACCTTAACTGAGTGAGTTAATTAATTAAGTAAATAATGAGAGAATGAAAGAGAAGATAATTGAAATTCATAGAATATGAATTTATGAATGAATTAATCATGTAGATTAATATAATGAGTAACTTCAAACATGTGAGTTAAGATCCTGAGTATTATATATGTAAATTATTGAGAGTCTCTGTTGGACTATGCCAATATTATTTATAATCACAAATAATTTCAGTGTAAGAAGTCTACTCCTTCCGAAAGTAGACTCATCCCATCTTCTGTCCTTCCATCTATGCATTCATCTGTCCAACAAACATCTACTATCTTAGTTTACATCTTAGATGAAGGAAATACGGTATGGTGCAATGTGTTAGATAACGGGAAACAACAGTAGACAAGAAAAGCCCATGCCACTACTTACTAACTACCACAAAAATTACTAAGATCACAGAATTTTACCTTTAAGACACACTAGTGATTAAATTTGTTCAACGTCCTCATCTTATTGGTAGGAAAAACAAATCCAGGAAAGAACATAACTAGTAGAATATCTACAATCAATAGATTCATGGTACATAAAATATAAAACAAGGAAAACAAGATGGGCCTATGTGATTAAGAAGATTTGGAGGTTAGTTGATCTCTTACAAGATCCTTGGAAACCTGATATAAATAGGTAGAAATGCTGAATAACATACTATGAAATTTCACTTACATGTTTAACTATGCACATACTTCCCATATAACTACCTTTGCCCTGTTGACAAGAGCTAAGGAGGCAGTGTGTGGAGATGCATCAGGAACAATCAGCAGATCAGGGAGCTGGTTTCAGCCCCGATATGCTGTGTGATGTTGAGCAAGTGGTAATCTTTCTGTGCTTCATCTGCAGATTGAGAGGGCCAAATGCAATCTCTTCCTCTAGACTTTTCAGGTGCAATGTGCATTCTCATATTCTGATACAAAAGCCTGTACACACTACACCTTTCTGGAGGGGGTTTTGTGGTGGTGGTGGTGGTGGTTTTGGGGAGGTAAGGACTGCCTGGAGATTGGGGGATGGTACATGTGAACTCTGAAAGGCAGTCTCTTAGCTTTAAGCAGGCCATGAAACTCTTACTCTAGCTGTAGCTGTGACCATTTTTAGATGTACGTCACTGTAAAGCCAAGTGATAGGAAATAATGCATTGAACTTTGTTTACTTGATTGAAATTTTTTTCCTTTCTTTTCCTTTCTTTCCTTTTCTTTGTTTCCTGGCATGTGTAGAAACCACCTACTTGGCCACACATCTTAGGAGAAGAGGGAGAAAAAGCTCAGGAATCCATTATGGACTTTTTTTTTTTCACACCCTGGAAACCCCATAAGGCATTGATTGGCAGCAATGTAACTGCTTTTTGCTGTAGCTGCTAATTGATGCTATTACTTTAAAAGGTGAGTGCAGACAGCAAAGTAATTCATAGCAGAAAAGTGACAGACAGTGATGTGTATTTAAAAAACTTCTTATGGGTTGGATTGTGGTAGAGACAAGAGGCAGAGCATAGAGCAAGAAGAGGTTCCAAGGACCCTGTTCCACCACTCCAAAACCACCATGAACGGACCCAAAAGAGAGGGAATGAACCCTTCATATCTATAGAGCATGTCAACTTTGTCAAATATCTCATTGTAAATTCTTCATGAGCATCAGTAGCTAAGGTCAAATTCATTTATTCATTTGTTCACTTACCAAATATTCATTCAAAACCTTCTATGTGTAGATACTGTGTTGAGTGCTGAGTACTTAGTAGTGAGGAAAACAGCCCTGGCTCTCCTGGAGTTTAGCAATGGAGCTTATTGCTTTCCTTTTTATTATTTTTTAAACTGTTCTCTGGGATAGGCAAAATGGAGTTATTGCCAAGCAGAGCCAGAGACAAAGATTTGGGTGCAAATGGATTTATTTGGGAGTTCATCACTGGAAGCATGGTGAGGGGATGGGCGAGTCGATGAGGAAGGGAGGTTGGCTAACAAGAGGTGTGCAAAGGAATGTATCACCAGTGTGGGCACTGGGGCTTAGTCCTGCGGGGGACCCTATGAGAGACCGTGTAGAACACATCTCAGAATTGACCTATGTAGGGAGCAAGAAAGCTGAGGTGGTCATCCACTAACTCCTGTCCCCCGTGGGTTGAGGCTGCTTCTGAGCCATTAACTCTCTGACACTTTCAGTATGTCCTGGTCACTGCCATGGACAGAGACCACCCTCAGGCAGGGAGATACAGGAAACCAAGGGCATGTCCAGGAACTACCTGGTGAGAGCTGAGAACACATGGGCAGGGTACTGGCATGCTTACCACAAAGATTATCCCCATTTTATAGGAAAGGAAACTGAGGATTGAGAGGTAACCCATCTAAGAGGTATTAAAACAGGATGCTGACCTCTGAAACATGCTTCTCTCCACCAGCCCCAGATGGAAAGGCTTGGTGTAAAGCTCTGAAGGACAATGGGGTGATATCTCCGGAAGAGAGCTGAAGACAGGTTGGACTTCTGGGCCAGAAGACAGGCTGACATCAGATGGAACCTCATAGGATTTCATACTGTAGGGGTGAGGGGAACTTGCTCTTTCCCCCGAAATTTCCCTGAGAGATCAAGTTACAAGGCAGATTAATAAGAAAAAGGTTTATTTACCATGCGCATGGGGAGAATCACAGTGTGTTTACCCAATATCCCATTGGGATCCAGATATTTTTATACATGCTTTTTAGAAGGAAGGGGAGAAATTGAAGCATATAGATAATTTTGTATAGGGGTTGCTAGGGAGGATGAATGGATGGGGTAAACAGATTGACTTGTAAATTAACCTGAGAGAGAAGTATTATGTTTTAAATGATTTGGCCCAGGTCTGGTTGCAGTCTGCAATATATTGAGATAACAGGGAAAGGAAAGGAAGTCTACTGTTCTTTTTGATCCTTTGATGGTCAGTTGGGTGTATGCAGATAGAAGGAAAGCCTCTTCCAATGCCTTTTTATCGGGAAGGGCCTTTAATTCAAAATATTCTTTACACCAAGGAGTCATATTTTGGGGTAGAATTTCCTGAACTCCTTCAATACCAACTATTCTTCTCCATGATTTCTGAGTGAGCAGACCTGGGCTCAGAGCCTCTGGTTGGCATGGAATAAGGCTGAGAGAAGAGAAAGAATGAACTTCCTTTTTCACTCTGAAGGCTTATAAAGCCTAATTAGAAGCACATGGTGTTAAAAACAGCTTAGTGCCATGGAAATGCATTAAGAGTCAAGTGGCCGGGTCTAGTTGTGGCTTGCACAAAAAGCAAGACTCCATTTCCTATTTATAAACATGAAATATCTACCTTACAGGATTGCTGTTCAGATTGTCATTATGATTAAATAAGATACTAAGTTTATCTTAGCCTTGGTTCCCTGGACAGTGGAGTCTGAGGCACAGCTTATGTGCTAACACATACTTAAATGTTAGCACATAGTTATATTGCTAGAGGC
>RJWJ010008910.1:0-51824 GCA_004363605.1 Indri indri
AAAAAAAAAAAAAAAAAAAAAAAAAAAAAAAAAAAAAAAAAAAAAATTAAGAGAAAAGAAAACAAAACGAAACAAAAGAAAAGAGAAGAAAAGAAAAGAAAAGAAAATGCCAGTGTGGAGTTCTTTTTAGTGGGGGTAAACAGAAAAAGACATAGAAGGGAAACACACACACAGACACGTACAAACAATCCTGATGAAAAGGGCACACAGTGAGAACAATGGTTCTATATACTTGGATGGGAAGAATATTGAATAGCTTAGACAGGCATATCCCACAGCTCCTTTGAATTCTTCCTGTACCTGCAATTGAAACACTTAACCCAGGGCCACCTCTTTTGCTAGGCACGGTAGTGAAAGGAACTAGTCCACGTGAATGAATATTTCAAGAAATGGGTGTTTTTATTTAAGGTGCCCAAATAATAAATCTATTCTTTGGTCATGATGCAGAGTTGATCACTCATGAAATGCCTTACCAGCTACAACAGATACTACTTGGTCCTCTCACCTTGTGCTATTTACCTGTACAGTTATTTGCCTCTATGCTGTGGCCCCAGACTTTGTGCTTTTCTATCCAACACCTTGTCATTGCAGTAGTTTTTATGTCCCCTTTGTTGACCACAATCACTGTCCTTAAAATTTTACCTGCTGTCAACATTGCTGTCATTGCTGTTATTGTATCTGAGTCTTCAGGTCTTCCTAGCAGTTCTGACTATCTCTTCGGATTCATTCTTTTCATCTACTGTAAGCTAGGACACCGGGCCACCAAGCCTTTCGGATTTCTGTTTAAAATGAGGCTCCAAGAATAGGCTTTCTATACATAATATGCGTAAGCTTTAGGTCATGAGTTTAAGCTCATGAAGGCTTTTTTCCAACCTTTATATGCTATTTCCTCACTGTGTTCTAGGTAGCTGAAATTGCTAGAAAACTGAGTTCCAAATGAGTGGTATGTTTTGTTTTGAAGTTATTTTCACATATGTCATCTCCTCAAGGTCATTGTGAACTCCAGTGTGGAAGGGACGCCTATCTCATGAGTTTTCACATCTATTGAACTACCCAGAAATGGTGCCTTATACATAGTTGGAATTTACTAAATTTAGCAATGACCGAATGTGTTACTCAAGGCTTTCTAAGCCTCAATTTTCTCATTTAGAATGCAAAGGACTTGCTCTCCATGAACAATTCCCTGGAGAACAGGGACTGATAAAAATAAGGTCATTCTAGTGTATGTAATCATCTGACAGTCTAAGGACAGTGAGTCTCTTTCCTTCTTTCTGAGGTTATACACATCCTGATTCTTGGTGCTAATATAGCCTTTTTTCATGAAGTGATGATGACAATAGATGATTTCTAAAATGCCCTTATTATGAGAAAATAATACATAGACAACTCTATGTCAGTACCTCAACTGAAATGAAACAAAACTGTTTTTAGTCTGTGAAAATCTGTTAAGAGCACTGAGCGAAAATCTTATCATAACATTCTACACATTTATAAATATGTTTTTTAAACAAGTTGAACCGTATCAATCACAACAATATAATATAGGTTGAATATATAAATAAGTTTAAGAAGGATTAGTTAAATTCCTATATTCACAATCCCTAATGCATGCTTAAAGCCAGCAAATTTCAGGGGAAGCAGGAGAGGACAGAGCTTACTTTTGGCAGTTGATGTCATGAAAGTCACCTGTACTTTCCATACTTCTCTCTCAGTTCCTCAGAAAGTCGGAATACAGACCAAACCATTAGCTGTCTGACCCTAGAGGGCTCCTCTTACATTTCTCCAAACATTCTTCCTTTATGTTTCATCTCCCACCCGATCCCACTACTCACTCCAGTTACTGGTTCAGAAGAAGGTGAAGAAAAAGATGATAAAGTTACAAGGCAGGAAAGGAGAAAGACATCATTTTAACTTTTGGGATGTCTACAGGTACCCTTGCTTGAAATGCTAGTCCAGGCATTTTATTTCTACTTCTAAAATGCCCTTAGTTTATAACTTGGCTCCATAGCACGTGGCTCAGTGCCAGCTGAGATGTGTCATGCAGGAAGCTCTTTGTGGGACAGCCGTACTCAAGGTGGGGCGGGACTGCCCAGCAAAGACAATTCATTTGTCCCCAGTTCTGTCGTCCTAATAAGGAGATGAACCATGCATGTCTCTGAGGATGTGGGAATGAAAACTGCCCATCTGCTTTTTGTCTTCTCTACTTTACTGTCTGCAGCTTACTTAGAGTTACTCACCTGAGATCAGTAGCTTCTGGAGCTTCTGAGGCTGCTGGCAAACAGCTTTGCTCTTTCTTTTCAGGATATTGTGAAGGGGTGGAGTGTGACACTGAGTGGCAGCGGCAGTTCTGGGGTGCACAAGGCTGCAACCATGGTCACTGCTGTTAAGAGGACTCATGAGCAGTGCCTGGGACATTACCCCACTGCACAGTAGTTTAGGGTTAGGTGCTCAGAAAGCTCTTGAAATCCTTTGGAGGAAAGTCTATGCCATTGTTAGAGAACATTTTACTGGGCTGATTTTCCTTCATAACCTTTTCCACCCTTCCTTGAGAGAGCTGCCCAGTCATGACATTCATTCCTTTATTCATTTTACACATGTTTATTCAATGTTGAATGTGTGCTGTGTATTGCATTAGATTTTAGGAATTCAAATATAAACTCCCGCCCTTGAGAAACCCATACAGTCTGGTAAGACCCAGAGAGACATGAATACCTAATGTGGCACCACAATTGACTAAAGAGTAAGCAAGAGTCCCACACTCTGCTGCAAGCATGGGTGGGGTGTGTATGTGGTGAGTAACTCCGCTGGGGATGAGGCATAAACAAACAGGACAGACTCCACCAAGAAGGTGACATTGGAATCAGGTTTGAAAGCATTGTAGGACTTTCCATTATACAAAGGAAGATGGGATGGAAACTGAGGACAGAGGGAATTGCATGTGTGGAGGTCTGAAAGTATATTCCCATTTGGTAACTGTGAATAGGCAAGTGTGGCTGACTATGGGGTGTGGGTTTGCTTGGGTTAGTGGGAGATGATGCTGGAAAGGAGATATTTAAGGCCAAACATAGTTTCACAGGTTCTCATCCCCACTAAGGAGAGATGGTAGATCAGTATGCTCCATTCCCCTCTGTTTCCTGCTCCTCACTTGAATCATAGAGGAGCAGGAAGACAGTGGAGGGAGGGAACTCACTTACACACTAAGACAGGCTATGCATGTGATAGGTCAGTCACTGATCTAGCCCCTTTCTATGTGGTCTTAGTTAATCCTCACAACAAACTGGAGAATTATGAAATATCCACATTTGAGAAATGTAGAAACTGGGTTTTGCCCAAAGCCACCCACTCAGCATTATAATCTTAGAATTCTATTCAGATCTGTGTGGATTTAAATAATCTTTCTAGATCCCATCACTTCTGATGGCTACTTTCAGAAAAGATTCATGACCCTCTTATATGTGAATATAAAAATAGTATTAATTTTATAGACTTGGTGAAATATGTGGGCTTTATCCTACAGACAATGAAATGCCGTTTGACCCACGGGGACAAGGAGCCTGGGAGCTCCAGTAGGACTACCAAGGGCTTCCACTGACTGTGTGATGGTGCCTGGCAGAAACAGAGCCTGGTAAGCAGGAGAGAAGAGAGCAGCAGATAGCCAGTTGCAAGCCCTGGAGAAGCATACCAAAATCAGGGAATTTGCATAGTAAAATTGAAAGCATATTTGCATTCAGGAATCAAACGCATGCATTACCACTGTCCTGGAAATAGGCTGACTCAGACCATACCACTAAATAAAAGAATAATGTTTACTCAGAACTGATGTACTTGTTTAAAAAGTTAATGTTTTAAGCTTTCTGCCTTCTAGCAAAACATCGCTAATCTAATTAGAGCTTTCCAACCCCAATTGGCCTGCGAGCTGGCCTGCAGTGCATTGACTGCTCACCAGGCAGGAGGGACCCTGGGCCCTTTCTCCTTACCCCCTCAGCTTAAAAAGTGCAGCTTGACCCTCCTTCTCATCGCCAAATGTTTTCTTCTTATTCCTAAGCCAGCCACTGGCATATCCCAGCACTTTACACTCCTTAGAATCCCAGAAAGCAAGTTTATTTGGGTGATAGGTCTTCCCTCAAAGACATTCTTGGAACACTATGTGGTGAGCAACAGATATCTAATTGCAAAGGCAAGGAGGTTTCGGCAGCAATAGAGGGATTTTACAATGTTGAGGCCCCTTATGGAGGGTGGGGGTGGCTCTTTAAGGCTCCTCCAACTCAGACTTCAGCAAGTTAGTTTACTGAAACTTCTTTTTCCCCCATTCCCAAGTTGAAGCTGGTTTGCACTTATTGTCCAGGGGACTGGAGGTTAGTGGCTGAACAGGTTATGGATGATGAAGTTTAAGATTGAGGTGGAATTAATTAGACATAATCTCATTCTAAACCTAGTTTGCTTTTAATCATTCAAGATTCAGGAAGGAGTGAGCCCCAAGGGTGTTATAAAAAAATCACGAAATAAAAATATAAATGCAAGTCTGTGAAGTTTTCCTGCGATTTACACAGAAAGGGAATTAGTCTGTCTGCAGAAGTGTCTGGGGACGCTGGGTGAGAGCATGGGGGGTGGGGAGCCCTGCATTATTCCTCCCCAGTTCCCACAGTTGCTGACTTTGGATATGATGAATGAATGGAGTAGAGTTTGTATTAAGGGCAGGAATCATGAGCATTTGCATTCCAGGGTCCCCGCAGTTTCAGAGCCCTCTCCTACGTACCTCTTACTTCATATTTGCACAGCCCATGAAGGTACAGTTAGCACAGGTGTTGATATTCCTGGTTCTTGGAGGAGTCCCTTGGTCCCTTGAGATAAGTAGTAGTTCAGTGGTTTGCCTAGGGTCGCACAGCTATTTCACGTCAGAGGTGGGATTAAAAACTTAGCAAATGTGCTTTCTAAAGCCCTGAATGATTGGTATCCTCAGTGCAGGAAATCACTAAGGTTCTTCCTTCCTCACAGATAGGTTCATAGACGTGAGATGGAGGGAAGGAAAGACCATGACTTTCTTTTCTTCATGTCAGTCTCTCTCACCACCTTTGAAAGTTTGAAATATGTGCATGTGGTGTCTCAGGACAAGACACCCTGGGGCCTGATGAGGTGCAGTTCTATCTTTGGATCTCAGAGCTCCGCACAACCCTTTGGCCCTCTCTTTGGGCTGAGTATCCTCATCATCTGTCCACACTCGAGGCTGCGCTTGGCTCCTATGTTTGCAAAGGCATAAGGTATCTTTGAGATTAACAAGTTTATTTTCTTCTAATTCTCCTCAGGATCTGAACCTGACAGCAAGTCGTAGTAGGTGAGGTTTAATAATCCCAGTGAAGAAGGATTATTAAACAGCTTGTTTTAAAAAAAGCCAAGCAAACAAGCAAACAAAACCAGTGTTTGTTGCTCAGACCAAATATGGTGGAGAGAAACCAGCTTATTTTCTCAAGCTGTTACTCAAGCATATTAATGTTGAATGATTTTTTTTTTATGTATACTTAGTTCATTTGTTCATGGTTTGTTTGAGCCAGATTCTGTGGTGTCTTACACCGAGAAAAAAAGCTGTGATTCCATTTCCTTTCCTACCTGACTTATTAATTACACTCCACCTAAACGCAGCGGTTAACATTGCTATTATCTCCTGGATCACATGCCACGTTGCACAATACTTTCATTGTAACTCAGAATTCAGCCATCACCCCGTTGCAGTATAGGGGAGATTATATCAAAAGTAATGTTTACAGTGTACTAACAGCCTCATAAAGATAAACATCGGAAATTCATTTGAAAACCTAAATCACTGTGTCGGTTAAGTTTCCATAAACGGCTTCCTTATGTATTTGTGCTGCAGTGTGCGTGTATTTGCCCAGACTTTCAACAGACCCTGTCTTTGACACATTCATGTAAGAGTGTGGGCATGGCCCATGGACACAGAGGAATAGTTGGTTCCACAGGCCACTCCTCTCACTCCCCTTTGGTTCCACTGCCAGACACATAGGAAAAGGAGACATCCAAGTTAGGAGTTAAGCAAAGAATTAAAATGTACTCCTTGGTGATCTGTGTAAAGTGTCTGGTTCTGTCTGTGCTTATCTTACCCAGGAACTGAGTTGGTGAGGTAACTTTCTAACTCCCCTATTTGTGCTCCCATTTCTGAAGCAAGGGGAAAAGAAAGTTGATGCAGGATGCTCTGAATGCCCACATTTCCCTGGGGGAGAGGTTAGGAGTGCTGGCTTTGGACTCACAGAGACCTCAGATTCAGCACCAGTTCCATCACTTGCTATTTGTATAACCTCGGATAAGTTACTTAACCTCTCTAAATATCAGTTGCCTGATATTTAAAATGCAGACTATGAGAGTAATTATTTCACAGAGCATTTGTGAGAATTAAATAATTACACAAAAACACCTATCCTAGCTCTCAATACCAAGTAAATAATCAATAAAGGTTAATTAGTATTATTATATTTGCCACCCTGGAGGACCACCTACAGGATTATGTAGAGAATAAATATGCAAATGCAAGCAAAATCCTTTAACACAGCCTTTGGTCCATGCCTGCTGATTTTCTGATATGGCAATGGAAAAAAAAGTCTGTATTCATACTCAGTTTGTGAATTTTAATTAGTGAGTAAAATAAACTCTCTCTCTAGTTGCCATCAGGTTGCAGGTGTGAGATTCCCCTTTGAACATCCTTCTCATTTCTATTTGCCATTCCTTTGTTCTGACACACACTGGGTAGATGGGCGTATTTCCAAAGCTGAAATGTCTAGATTTGGTCAAGAATCAAAACTTTGTTTGTAGTTTGTCTTCTGATTGCTCAGGTTATCCCAGGAGAATAGAGACCACCCTGACACTTCAATTTTGGCATTCAAAATAAACTAGCATCCTCTGGAGATGAGCATCCAGGTACCAGGAATATATAACTATTGATGCATAAATATATAAATAGGCAGAAAGCCAGGATTTGTAGCTGGTGGTGAGTCAGCCTGAGCCCCAAAGGCCAACAGGACTGAGAGGTACTTCTTATGCAGAGGCCAGAGGCACTTAGGTTGAAATTTGATAGGATCTAGATCTAAGTACTTTTTAGCAGGTAATAATGCTACCTGTAATTTCCATAGCATCACATTATTTTTAAAGGGTTTTCATGTAACATATCTTATCAGAACAAAGCAAAGACTCATTCTTACTTTACCTTGAGAAGGAAAGGTAAGCCCAGAGAGATGAAGTTGTTCCAGGCACACACTGAGTGAGTGACAGCATGAACGGGTGCTGCCATGGCACTGGAGAATGGCAGTGTTGCAAGGAAGGAGCCCTGGGAAGAGAGTGGAAAGATTACCAGTCAAAGAGGGTCTCCTTTTCTCTCTGGAATGGGCCTTCTTAGAAAAGGAGGACCTTGGATGGGGTTGTCTCTGTGGTCCCTTGTTCTTGCATGCTGTGTTGTTGTTTCCTGATTCCGAGCCCTTTTTGCCTACCTGAGGGGTCCTCAGTTAATCTTATTGTTACCATTTCTAATGGGACATTCTTCCTGTGGCAATAGACTTCCCACCTGCAGCTAAAATATTGCTACCTCTATGAATGGTTCTCATGCTTTTGTGTCCTTGGTGCTTGTCAAAAATGGATTATGGACCAAATTTTTGAAATCCTTATTAAGGGACTCTGGATCTGTGTGTTTGTATCTGTGTGTGTGTGTGTGTGTGTGTGTGTGTGTGTGTTTGTGTGTGTTGGGTGGGAGTGGATTCACTGGTGTGCTGGACTGGCTCATAATGACGTATAAGAGCTTACTGAACACACTTTTTTCTATCTCTACATTCTGTGACACCACGACATGGCATCTTGAAATTGACAATGGTAGGAGTTTTCACCCCATAGAAATCAGAAAGTACTACAAATCAGAGCTCCTCTGACAAGAGCTAGTTGTTAAACATTCACCAGCACACCCAGAGTGGTTTCACTGTGTTACAGTTCCAACCATATGCTTAGCCTTCAGATAATTCAAACTAGTGCCTTTAAGTCATGAGTGGGGTACTTGAGTAGAAAGATCATAACTAATAATCTTAATTGCCCCACCCTATTTTTCCTCCTAAAGTAGAAAAAAAAGGCAATTTAAGCTTTCCCTTTTTCAGGAAGACTTAATTATATAATTTTATATTTCTGGCATGTGTTTGCAGCTTTTTCAATAGTAAGAATCATTGAACACCTATGATGTTCCCAGCTCTATTCTAATGAAGTAAAAAAAAAGCCTTCACTCTTTCTGAACACGCATAAAATTCCAAAGTCTATAATTCCTTGGAAATTTCATGGAATTGAAGAGTATTACAGGCAATGGGAACATAATGAGGGAGAGGGAATGATACAAGATGAGGTTTGCCTTGTAGGCAAAGCCAAAAAAAGGGTTATATTTAATCTGAAATTTAATAGGAAGCCCTTGTATGACCTCAAGCAGAGGAGGTAAGTGCTCAGATTTATATTCAAGATCACTCTGGTTGTTGTGTGAGAATTATTGTATAGGGCAAAAGGGAAAACTGGGCAAGAAGACTAATTTTTCTTACATTTCTTCAAAGGGGAACATTCTACAATTCCCTTTGGCTCTTCTATGCACAAAGTTCTCACAACTGCAAGAATACAAATCGTTAAGCCAAACATTGGGGGAGAATTTCATCACTGGAGAACAGGTAAAATCACCTCAGAAGCAATGTAGTATAATAACATATTTTTATAGTAGTTTCTCTTTTTCAAGACACTTGGTCTCCTCTGACCACTAGGCTCAAGCCCTAGAGCTCAGGTTAGAACGCATTTAACTAGCACCATCCAAGAGGACTTTCTGTGATGATGGAAATATTCTGTATTTGCATTCTCCAATATGGTAGCTCTTCACCCCATGTGGCTATTGAGCATTTGAAATATGGCTAGTGTAACTGAGCAGCTTAATTTTTAATTTCATTTAATTTTTATTAATTAAAATTAAAATTTAAACAGCCACATGTGGTTACAGTCTGCTATGTTAAACAAATGCGGCATTGACCCTCCTATATCACCGACCACACAGGTGACCTCTCTGAGGCCTATATTTGTGTAACAGTATTTGACTGTTAGGGAGGTGAGCATTAAATGATACATGTAAAAGCAGAAAGCTTGGTTTACAGGAACACAATGGAAACTGGATTCAGCAGTGCATTTCTAACAGGATTGACTGGCTTTTGGGAGGCAATTGTGGACATCTCTTTCCAACTTTGAGTTCATTGACATCACACATGCTCTTAGTGGGAATATCTACACTGTAGAAATCAGCAACCCCTACAAATAGGTCTCCTTACCCCTATACTATCCCCAAGAACAAGTTGTTAAAAACCAACACACTACTTACAAATTTTATTAGATTTATTTATAGTGTCTCCATCATCAATCATCATAAGCATTTATTCCTTATACCACAATAAACTAGAACTTTAAATCTTTCGGTAATCCTTTCCCTTTTCACTCCTTTCACAATATTATTTTATTATTCTTTTTCTTTCCTTACGTGACTTTCACAGATTTGTTTGCTTTTTTGTTTCTGCTGCTTCAGAAAAGCTTCTGCCCAAGGAAGACTTTGCATCTTTATTCTTTCTCTTTTCCCTTTTCCTTTAATACAACCTGTAAACTTTTAGTTATTTCAGTTTATCTACTCATTCTTTCCCACAAGGAAAGGAGCCAAGCTGACTGCACAATTTAGTCAAAATGACATACTCAGAAATAAGACCAGGTGTTATTTTTCTTCTTGCCACACCCTTACCGGGCAAGTGCTTAGCTTTTGCATTCTCCAGCAAAATGTGTTTTAAAATATTGCAAATTACATCTCTCCATTTGTCTCATCTTCCCATTTCTAGTCCTTGTAGGTGATGTTTCATCTGCAAACGAGATTAGGAGGATTATATATTCCTATTAGGGATGACTTCCTTTTCTCAGCAATATGTTCTTTTTATTTATTTATTTATTCAGGATATTATGGGGGTACAAACATTTTGGTTACATGTAATGCGTTTGCTCCGCCCAAGCCAGGGCTACAAGCATGTACCTCCCCCACGCAGTGCAAAATTGGGGGTTGGCAGACTTTAAATAGCACTGTTTGAAAAACATGATTTTTTTAAAAAGGAATTTCTATTCTTCACCAACATTATAAATCCATTCATTTAGCAGGCAGTCTTTCTAAGCTGTACTGTATTTTTTCTTTTATAAAATCTATAAATCTTGGTTTCCCAGGCCAATACTTTATGCAACAATCGAGAGATCAAGCAGGCTTTGGGAATGTCTTTTCTATCCTGCATATTTTTTTTAAACTCTGCAATTTCATGGTGAAATACATCAAAAGTAGCAAATGTTGCTTGCACCTTTATGATGTCTCTTTGCTCTGTACATTTTCTGTATAGAAATTAGTTTATGGAATAAGCTTTGAGACCTTACTATTGATGCTCAATTATTGCTACAAATGCAAAACCCATATTTTAACAGGACTTCAACTCTCCTTGGCTTTAGAATAATCCCCTGGTGGGTGTGGGGGTGTGAGGAAATTGGCAATTTCAAGAAGCCTAAGACTTAAGTCTTAAAAATTTGCAATATATTTTGGAAGATCTGAATCCATGACCCTCTATCTTCTCCTTTTACATGTTGATGTTATAGTTTTATTACCATGAATGAGGAATGTCCCCAACAGACAATTAGTTATGCCATCTTATTTTCATCAGAAAAATGAACTAATGTAAATGATGCTAAAATCAAAAATATATTTTTCTAAGTTTAATTGTTTTATACTTATAAGCTCATAATTCAGACTGATTCACGTGGTTACTTAACCAGGGCTGTTTTATCCATTGGCCTCTTTGGACTCAGAGACTAAGGACTATAAGCTTTGCAAGGGCTTACTAAAATGTTTGAGTTCAGAAAAGAAAATGTATTGACCTCAAAATACAAAAAGAAAACTACTAAATTAAAATGGGTAACTGTTGAATCATATGTCTCCCAAAGTTAACATTATGTTAACTAGTTTAATGCCACTCTTCTGCAGTTATATGTCAATATAATAACCTTTAAAACAAAAGAACAAAAATGAATTATTCTTAATAAAACTCAAGATTTAAAAATGTACAAAATCCTTTAAGACAATTTACAGCATAATGATAATATAAAATGGAATATTGATTTAATTTAATGTGTTTCACGTGAAGCCATATGAAACCTAAACAAGAAAAGCCTGCAAAAGTCTTTTTAAAAGTTCTGCACATTTAGCAACTAACTCACCATGGTAGATTCATTAGCCAACAAAATTTCTCAAAATAGCAATCTACTTCGAATATCATCAGGGTCAAAGTTAACCTGGAAACACTCAAGAGTAATGAATAATGAGTATTTAATAAATCATTTATTCATATGCTGGGGAGGACTCAGAACTATTTCTGGAGAATAATCTCATTTTGCCAAGTGGCCTGTCTGTGGCCCAGTATGTGGAAATAGGAAAGTTGTCTTTGAAAGGACAGTTTTGTTTGGGTTTTATCACTGATTTCTACAAAGGCAAATCAACTACACATGTGTGTTCTGTAATTATAGCCATTCAACATGTTTCTCACTGCTTGTCAAAGGCTCTGATGATAGAAACAACATTTGTGGCATTTATGGAGTATTGCAGGAGAGACCTGTAGTCCATCTATTCCTCCAAATAGAATCCCCAAACCTGCAATTAACAGCTGATGGACAGAATTTAGAAGACCTACCAGCTCTCCATAATGGTCCAAAAAAAGTTTGTATATGTGAATATATGTGATTTCCTAAGTAGAAGGTCTATAACTTTCAAAATCTTCTTAAAGGGATTCATGTATTGAAGAAAAAAAAAATAAAGAAACCCTGCCTTAGAGTTTTTCCTTGGATCCAGCCAAACCATCAGAGGGTGTATACTTGATTATATTATCTTGAGCCCTGCCCTACCCTGCCCTGGCCTCACTCATTTGCCTCCTTCTTGCCTAAAAACAAGCCTAGCTGGACTAGGTTTCAATTTTGAAAGCAAAGTTTTGTAGAGGTTTCAAGAAATATGCTTGTGAAATCTTTAACTGCATTTGTGTTTCAAAAGTCATTGAGGGTATTGTTCATCATGTTTTTTAGAACCCTTTCTAAGAAAATCCATTTAAGAAAATTCTTTCAGAGAGGAGCTTTAGGGAAGATTTCATTTCTTCCAAGAAACTGATAATTTTTTTCTTTTTGTCAGATATAAAGTATAGAATCAGTTCTATCTAAATGCCAAAATCCATATTAGGGCTCATTCTACTTTCATAGTTGTGCCTAATCTGGCTCCTCTGGGTCTTCATTTTAACTTTCTACTCTTATTGATAGTTTTCTTTTTATTCTCAGTTGTATTTTCTATTTTTGCATACATCATCAGTGTAAGTCTCCTCAAAAGACAATTAAGGGAAAAAATAAATGAATATCCAACTTGCCAACTGGGAAATTAAATTTCAGTTAAATGGCTACTCCAAAGTAACCAGGCCTCTCATATACTAGACTTGTTCTTTTGATAGTTGACCACACAGATGGCTCAAAATACTGGCTCTTGGTAAGCAATGCAGCTTGAATGCAGGTCTTTGGAAAACACCCCTCCCCACTATCCTTTCCCAGTTATGAAACAATATCCTGTTTAGCTTTCCAGAAATATCATTCTCCTACTATAGGTAACATAGTGCCTGACTATGATATGTTTCTTTTCTATTTATAATAGTATTTTAGGAAGTTGTGGGGATGGCAGCAGAGTGTAAGACAAAAGCAGAGGAAGAAAAGCCTTGGTTGATAGTCTTGCTGCACACTCTGCCCGTGTGCCTTTTTGCAGAGAGAAAGAGTAGCATAATGATTAAGAACATGGACTCTAGAGCCAAATGGATTATTTAAGCCCACCTCTGCACTTGCTAGCTGTGTGACCTAGGAAAAGTTACTTAATCTCTCAGTGCAAAATGAGGATAATTATCATTTACTCCATAAGGTTGTTGTAAATATTAAGGAGTTAAAATATGTAAAGCACCTAGAACAGTGCTTGGTATATAATATGATCTCAGTTAAGTATTATACATTATGATTACTATCAGGATTATGAATAGATACTATATAAATATTCTTGTAGAAAGAGACCCCTTGGAGGACATAAGAAAGTCAATTTTCTCTCCTACATATAAAAAGAATTAGACTTAATTTTCTGTAAGACACTATATTTTTACCAGGGCAAAATACAGTGGGTACAGAAATGGGCTTAACAAATCCAAATGGCATTTGTGCGTACAAATCAAGGCCAGGGACTGAAATTCAAGCCATTCCTCTGCTACCTGACCAAATCCATTCCAGGTGAGACCAGAAGGGATGCAGGGGATTGTGGGGAAAAGCCGTTGAAATCGCGTGCACAAGGTTGTTGTTCCAACTCTGGAGGTTGGAGTGAAGCCACCTTGAAGGTTTGGCCTTGTATGTTTGTGATCCTAAGAAATTTCCCCAGCATTAAAGTTGTGCTTCAGGGAACAGAAAGAAGTAATGATTTTTGTATCTGTAAATAAGGCCGTTGCTATGTGTGAGTGGCAATGTTCCACAGACATTAGCTATTTTCACTTTCTTGTGGTCCACCCATGAATTACAAAGCGCAAAAGGGTGTTTCCTTTCCAGTTGAAATAGCTTTTGGCAGTGTTTTCTGACACAGTTCTTCAATGAGCCACGGGACCTGTCACCTCAATCATTTTACTTTCCCTTTCATCCTCCCACAAAAGTGATTTTAAGGAGGGAGGGTAAATGATCAGATGAAGCCGAAGGATGTGAGCATGTTAATAACAACCTGTCAACACCTGGGATGGCCAGATGCAAACACAGTAGATTAGGGATGAGGTAGGCTCCTAAAACATTCATGTCCTCATCCACCTTAAACTCTGTGCAACTGTCCCTCTTCCTCTTCCCATGCAGAGAACAGTTTCATCCCCAATATTATGAAACTCAATAGCAAATTGTTTTTTTGTTGTTGTTGTTAAAGGATGAACCAAGCTCACAATGGATAAGAATTCACTCTCAGCTTCCTTGATTACCAAAACAATTAATAAAGTTACTCCTAGAACATTCTTTATTGGGAGAAAAATAATCATACAATCATCAAATATTCCAAAATAATGAAGTTCACATCTTCAAATCAGCCTTACTGTAGCTACTGAAAATAAATGGAAGTCTTAAGAGATCCAGTTAAAATAGGCTACTTTAGCATTGTTCCAAATCCTTTACTTATATGAATTAATTTGGACCTTCATAAAAACCTTGCGAGGTAAGTACTATAATGATCACCATTTTATAGACCAAGAAACTGAGGCACAAAGGAATTCAGGATCTTGGGTATGTTTGCACAGCTAATTAAGAGTAAAGGTGGGATTCAAACCCAGGCAGTTTGTGTCCAGGATGCTTTTCTCCGCTGTATGATGCTGCTCTCTGTGACAAACCCAAAGCACCTGGTGGTGGTGAATTTTTCTGAGAGGCAACAATAGGTGAGAATTCACTGAATCTTTTCCCCCTCTCCTAGATCCACTGGGGTAGAAGTATAGAAAGATAGAGTTACAGAGTGCATGGGAGATCACTTAGGCCCAGGGGCATCTTGCAGTGAATTGGTGAGAGCCCCAGGGCTCCAAATCTGGGCTTCCCTCCTGGTCCAGTATCTCATCTCTCATACCATGAATGACTAATTAGAGTGTGTTTCACTGGGAAATATTTCCACAAAATTCTTCCTTTGCTTCCTCTTCTGCTCCTGTTTCTGAGTGTTGTTTTATTCCCAATGCCTCCTTCTCGGTAAAGGGGGACTTTGGGAGGAGAATGGGCAGATGGCTAAGACCACAGGGTTGGATTCCTGATTGATATTTTCTAGATGTGTTAAACTAGGTAGAACTACTCACCTCTGGGACCCTCTGTTTCCTCATCTGTTCATTGGTAATAAAGATTAGCCTTTCATCATGGCTTTTCTCAAGAATGAAGCTTTCTAGATAGTTAGATCTTTGCTACTTAAACCAGCAGCACAGGCATTGACTGGTTGCTGGTTGGAAATGAAGAATTTCAGGCCCAACTTCAGATCTAATGAATTAGAAGCTGCATTTTAACAAGATCCGTCAAGGTATTTGTGTGCAAATTAAAGTGTGCGGAGCACTGTGAAAGTTTCGTAACTATAAAGCACAGCCCAGATATAAATGGCTTGTATAGAGGAGCTGCTCCTCTCTCCCTTTTATTTCTTCTCACCTCTGCTCCTTCTCTTGCTTTTGCTGCTCTAAAAGGGCAGTTCAGGTCACCAGTCCCTTACTTTTGGGACCATTTCTGGAATTTGGAATTTTTGTATTTTAAAAAGGTAAACTCAATATTATTTACCACCTCCCTCCCCCCGCAGTGAGGTCTGTGGTGATGTCCTGAAATAAAACACGGTGACTAGTGCACACTTGAGGTCCTAGCTACTCTGGAGGCTGAGACAGGAGAATCACTCGAGCCCAGGAGTTTGAGGCAATAGCGGAATGTGATTGTGCCTGTGAACAGCTACTGCACTCCAGCCCGGGCAACATAGCATGAGACCCCATGTCTTAATCAGACACAGAAGCACACACACACACACACACACACACACACACACACACACACACCCCACACACAGTAACTGTTACACCGAACAGAATGGAACAAAGATAAAAAATAGTCTTACATGATGAGCTCCAGTTAGAATTCACCTTCAAATGTGTTTGCTACAAACTTGGAAAATAACTTTTGGGTTTCAGAGCTTTTTGGGTTGCGGAATGTTGGATGAGGACTAGGGATACGTATGTCTCAGGAATGTATCGACCTCGGTCTGCGAGAGCTCTGAGGTGTGAGTCCCAGCCAGAGCAGTCCTCTCTGGGCAAAGCCTGAACAGACCATGGCTGGACCAGAGGTGGGCAGATTAGATGAGAGGGTGGGAGACTGGGACGCAGCCACCCCAGGACTCTCTGGGTACTCTCTGGAGCATCCTGCTTCTGCAGCATCTTATGCTATCAACTGCCCTAAACACAAGGCAGATGCATGTTTCGGGGAAAAGGGGAAACTCATTTTCTCCTTTGTCTTAGAGCATTGAGTCTGAGGAAAGACTGGAGTGGGCAGGAAATGTACACACTTCTTTACATCACACAAAAGAGTGGACGTTTCCTATAAAAAGGAGGACTTTGTTTTGGTTTTTTTTTTAATCATCCAGACATCAAATAAAGAACTCAAAGTGGAAATGTATCTTGTAGAAGGGATTGATAATGAGGGGTCTTTTTAATGAGAGAAACAAATGTACCTATGATAAAACTTCTCTTAAAAGATGAAGGAACTGCACCCCTCAATCCGATCCTTTCCACTCTCCATTCGTTTTACCGACTACCCTAAACTTATTCAAATTATGTCTTGAGGGTTCCAGCAGGCAGAACATTTGGATTCTTTCTCTAATATGGATCTCTTTGTTGTAGCCCTGCTGGGAGAAAAGGAAAAGGGGAGAAATTAGTGTAACTTCATCACTGATATTAACAAAAAAAAAAAAATCCACCTAAAACGAAAAATCGTTGAAAGAGCCTGTAAGTCTTAAGAAATGGAAAACAATAGGATTTCTGGTTCAGAAGATTTGGCTTCTAATCTGAGTTCTTCGAAGGTGTTGGGAGAAATTTAAACCTTTTTTGTTGTAGTCCAAGGCATTTGGTGGATAGGTGGTGCTGGGGAATATAGACCAACAAGGGATGTGACTTTCCTACCAGAAATACCCACTAATTTACCCCCAGAATCCTTCCAGAGACTGTGAGACTGAAATAAATGGTTCCAAATTGAGTCAGCTCTGGAGCATGTACATAAACTCATGTCTGATGAGATCCAGAGCTTTTTCTTATTAGGGTAAGATCTTCGGTTGTATTATGTCACTTAGTCTTCCTTAAACCTTAGGGGATTATTGCCCTCATCCTACAGAGCAGAAAACTGAGGCTCAGGGAGGTTAAGTGGATCACTAATGGATACACAGATAGAAGCCAGGTTTGGCCAATTTCAAAATATTGTGCTCTTAACCACTGTGTGGTCTCTAGTTTTGCTCTGAGCCCTAGATTTACTGTAGGAGCCCCAGAGTTCAGGGTACAGGTGGAGGTGCTCTGTGTTACAGGGTTAGACAGGAAACTTAAATGCTGCCCATTGAAAAGCTGTTGGGCAAAGAGGGAGAGGGGGTGGCAGGGCTGAGATTCATGTGCCCAGAGAGGATGATTTATGGCTTCTTTTCAACCTGCCTGCTATCTCCCTTCCAGGGATATAAGTGAGATAATCATAGGATTATAGTGATGAAATGAAACTCCTAAAGCCATCCAATCTATCCCCCTGCCTTCAGGCAGTGGTTCATTTAAACTAGACAATTTTCTCCCTTTGTTTAAAGATCTTAAAAGGAAGAATTTCCAAATCATTCAAAGGTACCTGTGACAGGGGCTCACAGGTCTCATAGTGATTAATATTTTTGTCATGATAAATCCAAATTAATTTCCAAGCATTTATTGAGTTCTTACATTATGCCCTATGCAAATGTATGTGTGCATGTGAGTGTGTGTATGTGTGTGTGTGTGTATTGTATATTTTAGAGAGTCATAGGTAGCTTGCCTTTAATTTTCTTACAATATTCTTGGATCAACAAAAGTAATACAATTGCAATAATTAAAACCCAGTGAAAATACATTTAAAAAATTACATGCTGAGGTGCCATTACTCTGCTTCTGGTTCTGCCAGCAATTAGCCATGTGATGTTGTATAAATCATTAGACCTCTCTGATTTTCAACTGCCTTTCCTATGAAGTGAGAGTTTGGATGACCTTGTCATCATGTTTGCTTAGCAGCCTGAGGAACACAGATTCTAATATAATATAATGGTGGAGACTTTAAGGGTAATAAGACCTGAGAAGAGGAGTGATCCTGGAGGGACAGATTTGTTACGATGTCGGGAAGGAGGAGGGACTTTAGTTGGTTCCTGAAGAATGTATAGCCTTGGCCTAGGGAGGGGGAAAGACATTCCAGGAAAACATTGTGGAATGTGAATGAGCATTACTTTCTGAACAGCCAGTAAGGGGCCAGCTGAAGGCATAAATTGAAAGGGAAAAGTGGGTGCAAATCACCTAAAATTCTGTTTAGATTTCAGGTGTTTGGATTAGAGTTGGCATATCAATAAAAACAACAACAATAAAAGGTTCTTGAGAAAGGGAAAAAGCAGAGAGAAAATAAGTACGTAAACAGAGCATCTTCAATATCACAGGCCCTGGGCCAGGTGATTTAAATATATAACCCTCACAACCCCCAGAGGGTAAGTGCTAGTTTTCTCATTGTGATGACTAATTTTACGTGTCAACTTGACTGGGATAAGAGATGCCCATATAGCTGGGAAAACATTATTTCTGGGTGTGTCTGTGAGGGTGTTTGGGAAGAGATTAGCATTTGAGTTGGTAGACTGGGTAAAGAAGATTGTGCTGCCAACGTGGGTGGGCATTGTACAATACACTGAGGCCCCCAATAGAACAAAAAGGTGGACACATTCGCCCTCTCTTCCTGAGCTGAAGCATTCATCTTCTCCTGCCCTCAGACATTAGTGCTCCTGGTTATCAAGCCTTTGGTCTTAGACTAGGACTTACACCATTGGCTCCCCTGGTTCTCAGACCTCCTAGCTTAAATTGGAACCATACCTCTGGTTTTCCTGGTCCTCCAGCTTGTTCTCAGCCTCCATAATCCCGTGATCCAATCCCCTATAATAAATTTCTTTATATATACATATACACATATACATAGACTGCACATATATACACTTCCTATTGGTTCTATAAAGAACTCTGACTAAAACACCCATCCCACAAATGATAAAACGAGGTTCAGAAAGATTATGTGATGTGTCTCCAGTCACCTTGTAAATAAATAAACCGAGAATTCCAGATGAACCGGCATGTGAAATAGTATGTGTTATGGAAATTTTATGAAAAAGTGGAATGAGAATCACCTAGCATTAAGGAAGCTGGAGGAGTGGTGAGGTAATGGAGGCTTAAGGGTAGGACAAGAGAGGAAGCAGACAGTCTAAAGGAATATTTTGGAAGAGGAAAGGAAGATGGATTGGTTATATACTAGAAATGGATAAGTAAAAGATGGCTACAACATTTGGAATATGGAAAACTTGTAGATCCTTGCTTCTACTGATATACAGTAGGAAAAGGAGCTGGTCTGGAGATGAAGGTAACTTATCTTGGGTATGTGGAATCTGAGGTTAAACCAATTTCCTTGACTGGACATGGCCAGAAGGATGCTGGTGCAGTAGGTGCAGGAATTTTGGCATAAAAACAGAGTGAAAGAGAAAGCTCTGGGTATTATTATAAAAGAGAGATAATTGAAATCTCCAAAAAGAGGAAACTCTGTAATGAAGATAAGAGAGAAAGAAGACCTCCAGGAGGTGGATGGAAAGAGCCAAAGAAGTCTACACCAGAGACAGACAGTAATCACGGAGAACAAAAGAAGACCAGGAGAGCAGAATAGCTATTAATAGAAGCTGAGGGGAAATTGACCTATGAAAGTGTGGTGGAGTGAGGAGGAAGGGTTGTCAGGAACCTATTAATCCTCAGAAATTCTAATTACAACAGAGAAATCTATACAAATAAAGATAGAAAAATCCACACATTTTTTTTTTTTTTTGCATCATTTCAAAGATCTTTTTTCTTCTGTTATTTCTTCAGGCAAATAGTACAACTATGATCCTTGAGTTTTCTGCAAGAGAAGAGATAGATTGCAGAACTTGCTCTGATATAGCTTTATGCCTGAGAACAATACACTTTCCTAAGTTTCCACTGGGCATTAATTGCTGAAACTGTCGCCCAAATCTTTGGAGTACCCACATGTTCATTTGATTGCTATTTAAGTTCTTCCTGTGAACCAGGCCCAGTGCTAGGCGTCGGTTCTGCAGAAAAGCAGGTGGAGTCTCCCCTCTCTATTCACCCACAAGCCATATTTTCATTAGCTCAGCTAAACAAAGGGAGCAGCCGGGGAAGAAGGGTGCCCCTGGGATATGGAGGCCAGATAGTGGCTGAACCAGCTTCAGTCTCAAGCTCTGCTTTTATAATCAGTAGAGGCTGGGGATAAATTGCAATTCATTTCCAAACGGTGTGACCCTCACTTGCATAAACAAGCCTGAACTGAATGTGGACTCTAGCTCAGGAAGGCATTTTCCCCAAGGCAGATTGGCAGGGAGCTCAGGGGCTTTGCCCCTTTCCCCTGCAGAGATCATCTGTTGGGATCAGGTGGGCGTCTCCCCAGCAATCAATATCCTAGGAGAGCTGCCAGTGCAGGGAAGAGCAGCAAATGGCTGGGCCACTCTTGATTTCTCTTTCTTTGGTTAGTTCTTTTACCTTTCAAATAGAGTGCTCGCCCACCTGCTTTGAAAAGGTAAATCCAGTCTGTTTGAAATTAGTACAGATTTAATTATGTACACCACTTGCTCCCTCTTCCCTTGATACTCATTTCACGGACAAGCAGGAGTTTTGGAAAATCACAGTAGCTTCTTCTTTGCAGATATCTCTCTTCTCACCCCCTAACCCCCATCTCTGCTGTGCCATTTATACACATGGAGGCTTTTATATTCTATATGTTTTCATGCATGCAGCCAAATATGGGAGGAAAAAACCCTTTAAAAATATTAATCATCTTTTATTTTTCTTAGTCAGATGAAAATTTCCTGCACTTTTGTCCATGTAAATGCAAAATTATCCTTCTGCAAGTTGAGGTGGTGGCAGTTCCTGAACACAGTTATATTTTGCAGATAACAGGATTAGCTTGGATGTGGGTAATAAGTTGGTGAATCTCCCCCCGGCCATTTCTCAACACTGTGAGAGCACTAATCCTTTATGCTTTGATGTCTTCTAGTTTTCCATCAGGTGCGCCACGGACTATTTGTCCTGGGGCAGTCAGCTCTCTTATAAGATCTCATAGTGTCCTCATTAGCTGCGCCTATTTACCCAGCCAGCCTGTTGAACCCAATTTATAGTTTATGTGATTAATTCCCAAAGTACAGTAAACCCTAGCTCTAAGGCTCTCTATTATATGACTGCATCTCCTTTAAGGGCAAACACAAGCTTCAGCTCTTTTGCTATATGACTGCATCATATATAATACGCTAATAATTTTACTCTCGACGACACATTAAACATCCTTCTATACACTTTCTTTATAGCACACAGCTCATAAAGAAAAGAATGTTCCACACTGGACTGTAAAGTGCTAACTATATACGGAAGTCATTTGGGTTTTTTTCTTTTTTTGCTTTAAAAAATTTATTTTTGATGAAATTACCACATAGTACTACTATCAGGTTGAATAGTGAATTGGCAAACCACGTTGCTGTACCACTCCTTATCTACTGAATTATAAGCTTGAAAAGGCTTAAGAGGTAATGTGGCAGCACAAACCCATGGGCTCCTTTTCATCTTTAACATGCAGGCTTGGAAGATAAAAGATTCAAGTGGGTGTGTGTGTGTGTGCATGTGCACGAGCGTGTGTGTGTGTGTGTGTGTGTGTGTGTGTGTGGAGAGAGCCAGAGAGCAAGACAAAGACACAAAGCAAAATGAATAGAGCAGCACTCAAGGCAACCTATGTCAACTTTGTAGAAATTTTTCCTACAGCAGAAAGAATTATGGAAAAGTCACTTACATTTGGCATGAGGTGAAGACACACACACACACACACACACACACACACGTACTACACCAGTAGTTCTTATATAGGGATATCCCCAGGGACATCTGCCAATGTCTGGAGATGTTTTTGGTTATCAAAACTGGGGGGGGCATGCTATTGACATTTAGTAAGTAGAGGCCAAGAATAAAGCTAAATATCCTACAGGAAGCCTGCTACAACAAAAAATTATTCAGCCCCAAATTCCAATAGTGTTTTGGTTGAGAAATCCTGCCTACCCCTTTGGAAGACAAAAGTAAAAGCAGAAAACTTGATTATTTCTATTCTTAACTCTTAACTGGCCTCAAAGTTGAGAAAGCGTGAAGAGACAGTTGATGCCTGCCATCTAAATATCCTGGATTTTGTAAAGAAAACAGATCAGGGACTGACTATTTTTACCATCTAATTTGGTGCATAACAACTCTAATGAGGTATAATTCAACCTCCTTCACTTTTCTACTGGTTGGCAGCTCTCAGAAAACATTTGATGGGCCAACATGTAAAAAAGGAATGTCTTTGAAACTATCTGTGGATTTGTTATTCATATTACTTCTATCCTATTTTTATTCTGCCCTGTTTATGTTACCTCTACTCTCCATTGCTATGAGAATGGAGAACCATTGACATTTGCTGACATGTTACTTGTCTATTAATTACTAACTTCGCAATTCTTCTTTTCCTATTTTTCACAGGATTGTGGTTTTCATTTACAGATAAATAAACTGGAGTTGTGAAGGGAAAAAATAGCCCAGAAAAAGGACAGAGGGATTAGTGTAGCACTGTGAGGGGAAGGTCTTAGAGTGACAACCATCATTGCTGCATTGGCCCATGTCTTTGTCCCTGATCGTAGAAAAACTGTAAATGTCTCATAACTGTATGAGGCAAATATAAAAATGTTTTCTAGACTAGTATTTTTTCTAATATAGACTTATGGAGCAAGTCATTTCTCTACAGAATATAAGACCTTAGAGACATATTTTTTTCTCAGATTCTTGTTCCATGGAACTGCCCATGAAGTTTCCAACGATCACTCTGTGTTCCAGAAGAGAACTTTGAGTTTGTTGTTAACTATATACTGTCACTAAGTGTTTAGCTAAGAAGAGCTTTAGGTTCCTCCAACCCTCCATCCTCACATTTCCAAAGAAACTGGGGATCTTTGACCATGTGAGATCTTCGGCAACCCAAATGGGTCACAGGACTACAGTGTGGAGCTTTTAGCCTAATTCAAAGAAGGAGATTACATAGAAACTTGGCAACTTTTTCTTAAAATGATAGAGGGTATTAATTTGCTGGGAATGTACCATACAGAGTGAATTCTCTCCAGGAATCTGAGGTAGTGGTCTCCTGGTTGGGAATGGCATTCAGAAAAGGCAACAAATCTCTCATCAGAGACAGTACTAACTTGATTTTGTGTCATTTCAAATATTCTGATTCTTAGTTTTGTATCCTTTGGAAATACAGGTAGTAATGCTAGACTTTCTCATGGGGATATAGGAAGAATCATTCATAAAACATACTGTAACGTTTTTGTGGAACTCCATAGTACCATAATAAATTTGAGGTTGATACTTTCTAGTTCTAAATTTCTCTGATTTTATGATGCTAAACAAGGAATTATCACAATCTGTAAAAATTCAGTTGGTAGTAGAATGTCCTAAGGCAGAATTTGATTCTCGGTAAGTGATGTTGCATATTTTTTTTGTTTTGCTTTGCAAAATATAGTCAGTTGTTGATTCACTTTATCAATAGGCAATGGATATCATCTCAAAAAGATGAGATTCAAAAATTTTTTACAATTGAGTGACAGATAAGGCATTTTTTAATACTTGTATCAGCTTGCATTTCAGAGCTTTAATACTTAAATCAGCTTACATTTTGGAGCATTAATAATGATAGATAATATTGATCAAGGGCCTACTCTGTCCTAGGAACTGTGCTAAGCATTCTAAACAGGTTATATCATTTAATACCTACATTATTGTCACCAATTTACAGACAAACTAAGAACTCCAGTGGCTGTGTGACTTACTTAAACATGTACAGTAAAGACAGTGAGAGGATTCAAACTTGAATCTTTCTGATGTCAGAATCTTAGCCCTTAATCATTTCATTACATAGTATATTGCTTGGATTCTAGTTGCAGAAAAATTTCATTTGGGACTAATGTGTATAGTTTCCCTATTATCTGTTACTGAAGCGCCCAGGACTGCAAATCTCTTGAATTTAGCCTCCCAAGTATATTTTTAGCTCATAGTAGGAAATCAGCACTGGCAAAAGTAGAGTAGTTCCTGAGAAATGGGTGGTAAGATCGAACATTCTGTTGTATTCCATTCTGTTGCCTGAGGAAAATTGGGAAGTTTGAATGCCCCCTAACAATTCAGCATTGTGGAAATTCAGCAACTCTTTGCAGACTAAAGTTTTTCTGTTCTGCCTGGAGGATTTAGGATGCTTAAAAGACAACCCTGGGTTGGGAGGGAAGTCAACCCTGGGCTCAGAGAACAATAGACCTGACTGGACATTGGGTAATCTGCAATAAAGAGCGTCATATCAATAATGGTAATATTTGCTTTTTCTCTCTGACCACTGTTACTCTCCCCACAAAAAACCCTTCAATGCTAGAAACTAAATAATTGACATAATTTCTCTAAATTTTCACAAGCTCTACGACGTAGCCTAGGCATATACAGGTTGAGGAGGCAAGAGTACTCTGAATTTAGGAGATCAAGAGAGGGAAAAAAATTTGTAAAACAAAGACAATGTTATGGGGCATCTGCTATAGGCCATCAAAACGGTAGGTGAGGAAAAACCAGCTGCTGAGGTCAGTTGAACTCTCATAATGTTGAACTCCAAGGGGACTTGGATTCCCCAGACATCTGCTGGGTTAAAGACCCATGAAGGATCAAAGGAGTCACTGAATTGGAGAACTGCGACTTTCTGTTATAAACCATAGCTAATGTAATTGAAGGAGAAATTGTGTTAGAGCTCCTGCTTATGGACAGGTAAGATTTTATTGAAAGTAGGAAGACAAGAGGCAAGTTTAATACTATTGTCCATGTGATGATGTGCACATAGCAGATAAAAATGAAAAAAACTGAATACAACAGTAACAGAGAATTAAACTCTGAGGAAGCATATTAAGGAATCGAGTTAGTACAAGAGAAAATATTAAAAGTCAAGAGGGTGGTAGAGCGCCAAAGCAGTCTTGCGGACAATCATAATTGCAACTTTCTCAAAATTCCTCAGAAAGAGCAAGGTGGAGTAATGAACTAATAAACGTTCGCTGAGGCTTTGTGTTAGGTTTGGTGTGGGTGATGACAAAGCTGGCCAGGAAGTCCCACATCAGTTAAAGCTGTCAGGGCCGTGGAGATAAGGATAGCAAGACATCCAGAATCGATTAATGATAACAAGAGGGTTAAAGTGAAGAGGGGATTTTATAGAGATATGCTAGGCAAATGGAAGAAATCGGAAAAAAAAGTTGTCCGGAGTATCTTAACTGAAGCAAGACTGAGAGTTCAGGAGTCATGAATTCAGATTTTAATCCCAGTTCTTTGTGAGATATGAAGGCCATGGCTTAACTTAATGGCATTTGAAGTTTCCCCTTCAGTGCGAGTGAGAGGAACCAGCTTTCTAGTAACTGAGGAGAAATATATCTGTTGTGATTTCAAAGGACTCTGAAAATCTTCAACCTTCCCCCACGTGTCATTGAAATCATCAAATTTTGGCTTTATTCAGCAGTAAAGTTAAAATCAGCTTAGCAAGGATAGCACGTTTCATTTTATAAAGAGTACACAGGTACGTTCCTTAGAATAGGCTTAAATTGGACCTTGGCTATTCAAAGACGGAGGGCACCAATGAAATGGAAGAAGTGGACCGAACTGGGTGATAGGGAAGCTTGGAATATAGACCTCGCTCACCTCATAAGCTTGTCTCAAGAGATTTACAAAAGGGTTATAATTTTCACCATTATGGTCTACCATATGGTAACACTTCTTTCATGCAATGACAAAATGAAGAACAATATACTAGGGGATAATTGTTCTTATTTTTTTCTTATGTAGTGATTGTTAAGGACAATAATTACTGGTTATAGGGGAAGGGGAGAGAGAGAGAGAAAGAGAGAAGTGGCAGATCAATCTAAATTCCCTTTTGCTATGGGGATACATTCCTGGTTGAAAGAGTAAAAAGGAGCTTTCTTTTCCCAATCGTAGGAGAAGTCATATAGCTTCATAGAACTATATAACAGCCAACTTGGAAGGGACCTTACAAAGTGAACTAAATTCTGCCTCCTCTTTCAATAGATGAAAAAAATGGAGGCTCAGAGAAGATGGTTGTCTTATTCAGCTTGTTGGTGTCAGATCCAGGTGACTCTTGACGCCAAAGAGACACCATTGGCAGTAAAAGGATATGTGGAATAACCAGAAAACACTGTTCCTCCCCCAAGCCCTTCTGGTAATGTAATTCCTTAGACTGCTTTCTCCTCTTCTCGCCTCTCTCCTCTAACTTCTCTCTTTTACTCATATTTTGGAAAAGAAAATAGCAATGATAATAATATATATTATTGAGAAGCTAATATTCACCTGTATTCTCCCACCCAGAAAAAAGCACCCCTAATATTTTAAAAACACAAGCAATGTATGAAAGCACTTTATTTTTCAATAAATTATTGTAAGTAAAACTAAAGTCTTCCTTAAGTTTCCCTTTATGGCATTATGGTTCTCTGTCACCATTCTTAGAAGCAATGGCATATGTTAGGTAGATATTGCTACTCTTTTATTTTATTTTATTTTATTTTTTTTTATTTCAGGATATTATGGGGGTACACATTTGGTTATATAATTTACTTTTGTACAGTTTATGTCAAAGTTATCAGTGTGCCCTTCACCTGGATAGTGTACGTTTTACTCATTAGGTGTGAATTTACCCATCCCCTACTCCCTCCTCCCACCTACTTGATTTCTACTGAGTTTTACTTCCAAATGTGCACATAAACGTTGATTAGTTAGTCCCAGTTTAGTATTGGGTATATGTGTTTTCTTTTTCCATTCTTGCAATACATCACCTAGAAGAATGGTCTCCAGTTCCATCCAAATTGTTACAAAAGATACTAGGTCACCATTTTTTATGGGTGAGTAGTACTCCATGGTATATATATATACCATATTTTATTAATCCACTCATGTATTGACGGGCACTTGACTTGTTTCCACATCTTTGAGGTAATGAATCATGCTGCTTGCTATAAACATTTGAATGCAAGTGTCTTCTTTATAAAATGTCTTTTTTTCCTCTGGGTAAATACCTCATAGTGGAATTGCTATATCAAATGGTTGGTCTACTCTTAGTTCTTTGAGGTATCTCTATACTACTTTCCATAGAAGTTGTACTAGTCTGCAGTCCTACCAGCAGTGTGTAAATGTTCCTTTCTCTCCACATCCATGCCTACCTCTGTTGTTTCAGGACTTTTTTTATTTTTATTTTTATTTCTTTTTATTTCAGCATATTACAGGGGTACAAATGTTTAGGTTACATATATACCATTCTCACTGCAGTTAAGTGATACCTCTTTGTGGTTTTGATCTGCATTTCTCTGATGATCAGAAACATTGAGCATTTTTTCACGTGTATTTTGGCCATTGGTCTATCTTCTTTTGAAAAGTTTCTGTTCATGTCTTTTGCCCACTTTTTAACAGAGTTGTTCGATTTTTTCCTTGCTGATTTGCTTGAGTTCTTTGTAGATTCTGGTTATCAGCCCTTTATTGGATGTACAAATGCAAATATTTTCCCCCATTATGTTTGTTGTCTGCATGCTCGATTGATTGTGTCGTTGGCTGTGCAGAAGATACAATATTGTTTCCTCTTGTCTTTTAACAATTTTAAGTTATATTTTAGATTGAAGTCATAATCTGTGTATGGTATGAGGTAAGGATCTACTTTTTTTATATGGGTAGCCAATATTTTGATACAATTTTAATTTTTTTTGGTATCACTCCATCCTCAGGGGCAACCATTATTTAGATTTCTATCACTAGAGATTGGTTTGTTTGTTCTTGGACTTCATATAAATGTATACAGCATATGAGTTTCTGTATCTGGCTTCTTTTGTTCCACATAATGTTTTTGAGATTCTTATGTTAATCTTAATTTCCACAACCTTGCTAAATTTTCCTATTAGTGCTAATAGTTTTCAGTTAAATTTTTTTATGTTATTTAAATAACAAATAGCATATAACATACACACAATACAGCACATAATTAACAAAAACCAACCAAATTTAATCCTTTCCTATATAAGCCACACACATACAAATATAAATAATGCATCAATATACATATAGAAAGCAGTGTATTTGCTTTATTATATTAATTAAAATCTGAAGTTCTAGTCAATGCCCAGTGATGGTGGCCATACTTACATTGCTCCTAACTTTAATGGGGACATTTCTAATGTTTCACTATTAGGTTTGATATTAACTGTATGAATTTAATTGATATTCTTTTTCATGTTAGAGAAGTCTTTTTTATCAATTTCTTCTGTTTATTTGGGTTTATTTTGTACCTTCTGAACTTCTTGATTTTAAAACTTAGTTGTTTGTTTTCTCAAGCTTTCTAATTTCCCAGTAAATGCATTTAGGCTTTAATTGAGTGTGAGGACTATTTCAGCTACATCACGTACATCTTGCTGTATCTGTACATTGTAGTTTCATAATAATTCAGTTCTAGATTTTTTTAAAAAATCATGTTCAATTCATGATCCATGGATTATTTGAAAGTCTGGGCAGTTTATTATTTTGTTTTGCTTTGTTTTTTCATTTTCAGTGGTATAGGACCTAAGCTCTGGTTTATATGAGAGCTTTTTAATTTTTTTAATTTAATTTTTTTCATTTTACATTGTAATCAGTAACTGTAGTCTAATTTATACTTTTTTTTTTTTTTTTTTTTTTTTTTTTTTTTTTTTTTTTTTTTTTTTTTTTTTTTTTTTTTTTTTTTTTTTTTTTTTTTTTTTTTTTTTTTTTTTTTTTTTTTTTTTTTTTTTTTTTTTTTTTTTTTTTTTTTTTTTTTTGCTTTGAGACTTCCTATGCTCCAGTATACATACGGTCTATTTCTTGAATTGAATTTCCATGTATGTTGGAGAATGATGCATATTATACGTCTGTTTAGTAATGAAACAAAGTGCTTCTTTCTGATTCCATTACATAGAAATAGAAAATAATATATTAAAAATGTTTCCATTTCACACTCACCAAGATGGCTATAATTAAAAAAAAATTTTAAATGATAAGTGTTGGCAAAGATGTGGAGAAATTTGAAATCTCATACATTGCTGCTGCAAAGTTAAAATGGTCCAGCCACTTTGGAAGACATTTAGGCAGTTTCTTAAAATGTTAAATATAGAGTTACCATATGACCCAGTAAGTCCACTCCTAGATACATACTCAAGAGAAATGAAAACATACGAAATATGTTTTCAATATGGTTTCAAACCAATATGGCAGCATTATTCAAAATATCCTCAAAGTGGAAACAATCTAAATGTCCATTGAATTTTGAATAGATTAAAATATGTGACATATCCATGCAGTGGAATATTATTCAGTCATAAAAAGGAATGATGTATTGACACATTATGCAATATGTATAAACCTTAAAAACATTATTACGAAATAAAAAAGTCAGACACGAAATCCTACAAATTGTATTATTCCATTTATATAAAATGTCCATAATAGGAAAATTCATAGAGACATAAATTAGTGGCTATCAGGGTTTGAATGGATGTTGAATAGAGAGTAACTACTAATGGCTGTGGGGTTTCTTTTTAAAGTGAGGAAAATAGTCAGGAATTGGATACTGGTGATAGTTGTACAACCTTGTGAATATACTAAAACCTACTGAATTTTACATTTCAAACTGGTGAATTCCATGACATGTGAGTTCCATCTCAATTTTTAAAAAAAGCTTGAATGAAAATTAGAAAAATGTCCTCAGGTCTCTGACTGTGTAGTATTTGATTACCCAGCAAGAATTTATTGCTCTTTTCTGTTTCTTCTAGCTCCATCAGTAAACTCAAAGAATATCTGGGTGACTTCTGATTCAAGATGCCAATTATTTTGTGCACATGTGTGAAGTTGAAGAGTTAGATCATTGATTGCCTTATATTTAATTAGAATTCATTAAATTTAAATAAATAAAATTAGCTAATTAAAAAATCTCCAATAATCCCTTGTTACAGTTCTCAAAAATTCAAAAACCAATGGAAACCACTTAATTCCATAACTAGATCCCCAATTATGTGCAGAAATGCAACTTTATGCAATGACCTAAAAATAGCAAGTACAATTTTAGCTCATCATAAAAGGAAAAACTCAGAGCCATAAAAGCTCAATAAATGCTGATACTGGAAATAAATACTGGTAATAATGAATAATTAATTCCTTTATTAATCTTCCTATAAGTCCATACTGATAATTCACATAAATCATTTATGAAAATGAAATCACAGAGAAGATCTAGAGAAACACAAAAAATGATTTACTAATGTTTATGGCACCTCTTTTTAGGAGATAGTTAAGAATAGATAGATATTGATCTCTTTGAAATAGTTTAGATGTAGCCCTTTCATGAATGCAAAGAGATAAACTTTTGTTTTAGTCTTTCTTACCCTAGTCATCAAATGTCAGTCTTCTGAATCAATGAGAGAACTTTTCCTCTTTTCCCACATTAGTTGGCACAATAGTTAAGTGAGTTAGCATAAAATTTCTTGCTTGTATTTTGTGTTCATTTTTCTCCTTTACCCCAAGTCTTTTCAATCAAAGCCTCTTGTGTGGTTTATTGCAAATCCTACATTCCAATTTGAAACTTGAAATAATGAAAAAACAACTAACCCCCTAATTCAATTATTTATTTATTGACGTTTTCCATCACTTTTTCATTTATTTAGCAAATGCCGAATGTTTGCCACATGCCTGTCCCTGTGCTAAGAGCTAGTGATACAAAAATGATCAGTTTGAGTCCTTGAGGCTCTCACGATTTAGTGAGGGAAAACAAATGTATAAGTGAGGAAAACTGAGTTTTTTCATAGGTGTTATAACAAAGATACAGGCAAGACATTATTTAGAGTATAGAGAAGAAAAGGATTAAACTGAGAATAGAGAAGGAAGGGTTGGAGTATGGTTAGAGAAGACATAAGTCAAGAAGAAAGAGCAGACACTGTTTAGATGCTAGTAAGAAGGGTGAGAAACAGAAATCCAGAAATAGAAATCAGTTCAGCAAATTCGTAGCATAGAATGAAAGTCACACAAATCAACTCTTGAGTTCTTTTATTGAGTATCTACTGTCTGAACACATTCAGAAACACAGTCCCTACCGTAAGGTGCTCATAGACTATCAAGGAATCACAAGGTAGTGAATCCAGGATTTGAATCTATTTCTAGCTGACTCTATACCATATGCTCTTAGCCGCCATGTTACAAGGCCTCTGATGACACTTCTAAGCTCTACTTCACCTTAACCGTTTGTTTATTTAGTTCTTATTATGAAATCTTCCTTTCAAATGACTGTTAAATAATCTCTTCACTTCATTGATCCCCGGAAAAGTTAGTATATTCTTAACAAAGTTTATCTCCTTTAAGTTAAGTTAGTACTTTCTAAACAAAAGAGCTTATCATTTTGCCAAACTCAGCTGATAAATTTTGATAACTTCCATAATCATAGAAACCATAACCCAATGGCCCATCAATACATGAGTGGATTAATAAAATGTGGTCTACGTATATCATGGAGTACTATTCAGCTATAAGAAACAATGGCGATATAGCGCCTCTTGTATTCTCCTGGATAGAGCTGGAACCCATTCTACTAAGTGAAGTATCCCAAGAATGGAAAAATAAGCACCACATGTACTCACCAGGAAATTGGTTTCACTGATCAACACCTAAGTGCACATACAAGAACAACATTTATTGGGTGTCGGGCAGGTGGGAGGGGGCAGGAGGGGATGGGTATATGCATACAGAATGAGTGCAATGAGCACCATCTGGGGAATGGACATGCTTGAAGCTCTGACTTGGGGGGAGGGGGGTAAGGACAACATACGTAACCTAAACATCTGTACCCCCATAATATGCTGAAATAAAAAAAATAAAAAATAAATCTGTTTAATTTCAAATGGCAAAGTCAATAAAAGCACCCTTTAATAATTTGCTAACTATTAAAGGACATGAACAGGTTGGCAGATGAATTATTCCACAATATTTGTCTCCTCCCAATAAAACACATTCAAATATGTTGAGAAAAAATCAAATAAAATCATTTAAAAAAAATTTCACTCTTCGTTAGTCCTGTTTAATCCTGACATTCTGTCTATGCTAAGTACTTTGTATTACTTTGATTATAAAGCATCCTCGTGTTATCACAATAGTTTGGCATTGTCTCTGCTTCTTTTGGGTCAAATGCCTCTGAGGTAGGATGAAAGATGGAATTGTTTTGATTATTCAGAACAATCCAAAACATTTTCCAAACTTTCTTGGCATTGTGAAATGTCAGACATGTTTTCCTTAAAAGAAAAACATAGATACACTTAGATGTATTTCCAGGTAGAATTAATCCATATCATATTGATTGGTTGATTGATATTGTCAAAATATTTCATTGAAGCTACATAAATAAAGGATTTTTTATAAACTCTTTGTAAGTATGGGTATTTTTTTGCTTTTACATATGAGTAAATATTTTCTGGCATAGGAATTTTATTTTTCTCATGTATTATTAAAGTATAGTGCTGAAAATCTTGTTGATTCTTTGGAATTTTGACACTTTGAGGGGGTAGGGCACATTAATTTCCACATGTGAGTTTTGGTGGTTATAATGTAGGCAGCATGGTACAGTAGTTGAATATGCAGATACTGGGGTCAGACTGCATCAGTATAAGTCCTGCATTTACCAATTCCTCGCTATGTATTTTGTGCAAATTATGTAACTTTCTATACCTCTGTTTCCTTATTTCAAAGATGGAGATTACAATAGGATGACCCTGAAGGTTAAATAAGTTAACACATGTGAAGCATTGGAACAGGCACATGATACATGCTCAATACACATTGCCCATCATTTTATGTATCATACCACAAGGATATTATCAATTCCTAGCAATAAAATGGTTCCCAAATATATTGTTTCACATTCCTAGAACCCATTCCCATCAAATCTGAGTCAGTAACATTTTTTACAAGAACTTTAGATGGCTGTGCTGTAGGTGGCTCTGAGATGTCAGTTTGGGAAATGTTGTGCTGGGAACTGATTTGGCACAAAAGCAATCATATTTCAT
Source organism: Indri indri (assembly GCA_004363605.1). NCBI lineage: Eukaryota > Metazoa > Chordata > Mammalia > Primates > Indriidae > Indri > Indri indri. The sequence continues at coordinate 33,077 of RJWJ010008910.1, forward strand.
TTGATATCAAGTCTGTAGGAGGCTATGTAAATTATTTCCTATGAAAGATTTTTCTATTGCCAAATATATGATTCCACAAGTTTGGTCAGTGTTTGAGATTTCCAACAAGGATGGTTCGAGGAAGACCTGATCTTCATGAACTCACGAAGTGCCATCTTAAACAACCAGATGCATTCACTACAACGTGATCTCTCAGGTCATAAAGATATATTTTATTCTCAGTTACCACAGGTCCTATTTCCAAATTCCTGATTCCACTCTTTCCTTTCATTCCTCTCATCTCCATATCTAGGGTATGAATATAATCAAGCTTATTTGATGAGTTAGAAACACCAGGTCAATATGTGGTTTAGACAGAGATATTTATATTCAAATAAAATTAAGCATATGGTACAATGACTGGCTGAATAAGATGTTCCTTTGGCTTGCATTATATAGTAGTATCAAATTAAGGAAATTCAGGCCAGAATTTTTTTTTTTTTTTGGTTACTCTTTAACTCTAATGTAACAGGATTTTTTGTCTGCCATAACATTCACACACAGATGAAGTATATACAAATTAAATCTCAGACGTAACTAATACTAAATATCAGGGAGATTATTTCAGTATGTGATGTGACAGACATGGTAGATATTCAAAATATTTAATAGATTTGGCACTGGGCTTATCAGAAAAGGTGTTGGAGGAAGCCAACTGGCACAGCTATCCTGGCAAGTACTAGTTGAATATTATGCCTTCTTTGTTTTTTCAATAATTTGAGAATTATCGAAGGCAAGTATTAACTGATCACTTTTTTCATGGAAATGTTGTGGTCAATAAAACAGAAACATTTATCAAAGAGACTATTCCTTGCCTAATGTATGTTCTTAGTGCCTAAATCAGTTGGCATGCATTTATTTCTGGGTTCTCTATTCTGTTCAGTTTTTCATGTGTCTGTTTTTATACCAGTACTATGATGTTTTAGTTATATTTGAAGTTAAATAGTGTGATGCCTCCATCTTTGTTCTTTTGGTTCAAGATTGCTTTGGCTAATTGAGGTCTTTGTGGTTCCATATTAATTTGAGATTTTTTTCCTTAATTTTCTAGATTTTTGAAGAATGTCATTGGCATTTTGATAGTGATTGCATTGAATCTATAGATTGCTTTAGATAATGTGGATATTTTAGTAACATTAATTCTTCCAATCCATGAACATGGGATATCTCTTCATTTATTTGTGTCCTCTTCAATTTCTTTCATCAGTGCTTTGTAGTTTTCACTGTAGATATCTTTTACCTCCTTGATTAAATTCATTCTTAGGTATTTTATTTTTATTTTATTTCTCATAGCTATTATAAATGAAATTGCTTTTTTGACTTCTTTTTTAGGTGGTTTGCTGTTGGGATATAGGAATGCTACTAATTTTTGTACGTTGATTTTGTATCCTGCCATTTTATTGACTTTGTTTATTAGTCCTAGCAGTTTTTTTGTGTGAAGTCTGTAAGGTTTCTCTACACATAAAATTATGTCATCTGCAACAAGGAAAATTCAACTTCCTCCTTTCCAACTTGGATATCCTTTATTACTTTGTCTGGCTAAGATTTCCAGTACTGTGTTGAATAAAGGTAGTTAATGTGGGCATCCTTGTCTTGCTCCAGATTTTAGATTAAAAACTTTCAACTTTTCTTCATTCAATATGATGTTAGCTGTGGGTTTGTCGTATATGGCCTTTATTGTGGTGAAGTACATTCCTTCTATTATTAATTTGTTGAGAATTTTTATCAGCAATGGATGGTGAACTTTATCAAATGTCTCCTCTGTATTTATTGAGATGATCATATGGTTTTGGACTTTCATTCTACTAACACAATGTATCATACTTATTGATTTGCATATGTCGAACCATCCTTGCATCCCTGGGATGAATCTCACTTGGTCATGATGAATAATGTTTTTCATGTGCTGTTGGATTTGGTTTACTAGTATTTCGTTTATGATTTTTGCAAGTACATTGATCAGGGATACTGGTCTGTATTTTTGTTGTTATTGTATTAATATTTGCATCTGGTTTTGGTAGCAGGGTAATGTTGGCCTTGTAGAAAGAGTTTGGAAAAATTTCCTCCACTTCAATTTCTTGAAATAGTTTGAGAGGAATGTGTGCTTCTTTAAATGTTTGTAGAATTCATCAGTGTAGCCACTGGTCCTGGGCTTTTCTTTAATGAAAGACTTTTTATTACTGATTTAATCTCATTACTCATTATTGATCTGTTTAGGTTTTCTATTTCTTCATGACTCAATCTTGGTAGGTTTTATGTGTCCAGGAATTTTTCCATTTCTTCTAGGTTTCTAAATTTCTCAGAGTATAGTTGTTCATAATAGTCTTTAATGATATTTTGTATTTTTGTGATATCAGTTGTAATGTCCCCTTTTTCATCTCTGAACACACACTGGGGAAAGGACAGTCTACTCAATAAGAGAAGAGGGAAAAATTAGATATCCACATACAGAAAAATGAAAATAAACCTCTGTCTCTCACTACTTACAAAAATTAACTCAAAGTGGATTAAAGACTTAAGTGTAAGACCTGAAACTATAAAACTAGTAAAAGAAAATATAAGGAAAACACCATATGACGTTGGACTGGGCAAGGTTTTTTTTTTGGATGGGACCTCAAAAGCACAGGCAACAAAAGCAAAAGTAGACAAATGCAATTGCATCAGATTAAAAAGCTTTTCTGCATAGCAAGGGAAACAATCAATGGAGTGAAGAGACAATCTACAGAATAGGAGAAAATATTTGGAAGCTGTGCATCTGACAAGGGATTAATATCCAGAATATATAATAAACCCAAACAATTCAATAGCAAAAAAGCACAAAATGATCTGTTTAAAAAGTGGGAGAAGATCTCAATACACATTTCTCAAAAGAAGACCTGCACAAGACCAACAGGTATATGACAAATTTGATGATTACATATTATATACATGTATCAAAACACTATTCTATACCCCATAAATATGTTCAATTATTATATGTCATTTAAAAATAAATAAAACAGAAATAATACTAGATATGTCAACACAGAGAATATAATATAGAAAATTGTTAAACAAGTGTTTGAGGACAGAAAAAGACAAAAAGTAACATTGATGTAACACAGATATAAGAACTATAGGATATAGCTGTCAATCCTAGAGCTGGGGGAATAGAGTGAAGATACTGGGATTACTGGAAGGAATAAGCTCAGTGGAGAGGCAACGTAGATTGGGATTTAGATTTTTGAAAAGGATATTCTACCTGCTGATACCTAAGGAACTCTGAGAAGGGGCTTAGCGGAGTTGGTACTCAGAACTCTGAGAGAGGATGCTGCCCAAATGGTATAATACTTCTGAAGGACAGTGACGGGCTGTTCCTGAGAGTGCCACAAAAAGCTGGAGAAATTTGCTCCGCTGTCAATCTAAGTGCCTATTCTGGGGCAAAACTGATACGAATGGAAAGCAAATTTTGTTTTCACCCTCCAACCTTCCCCTAGAGTGCTTTCTGTTGGTAGACTACACAAAAAGCCACCTGATCAAGGAAAAATATATTTAGCAGATAGATAGCCCCAGTGTTATCAACACCAGATATAGAAGTATTGATTAGAGCTGAGACACAATAGTTTTAAAATCAGCACAGTTGGATAGGTTATGGCAAAAACAAAATGAAACAAAACATATATATGTAATATATATATATATATAAAATATGTATAGTTATATAAAATCCTAAAACCACAGAAACTTTAATAAATAGCTTATTTACTAATTTATTATTACTGGCAAATATGATGGCAGGCTAGAATCTTGAAACTGTCCCACCATAAAATACTGAAAAATGGCAAAAAAAAAAAAATAGTTTTAAGCCCTCTTTTAAATAGATACCTGAAGAAGTAAGAACAGGAGTTCAGTGTAGTAAGTGAGCACAGAGGTCACGGGGTACCTGTAGTATCTCCTGATGGAAGTTAGCTATGGATAGTGGGTACCCTAGAGCTTATGTTTCAATGGCAGACTGGTGCAGTGGGGGAGGTGTGGCAAAGCTAAATCTCTGAGACATCCAAGAGGTGAGAAAATAGAATGAAAATCTTGCATTCCTTTCCCTGCCTATATTGTGAGCCAGAAAAATCTACACCCTCGGGGAAGTAAGGAACAAGAAAAAAATGTACCCTGCAGCTGCAGAATGCGAGGAAATTGATTATCTCAGTTTTAACTCTAGGTAAAGAAGAAAAAAAAATTCTTCCTGGAGAATATATATATTATATAAAAGCCAGCATTTATGTGGATTTTGAACCTGAATTTATACCATTTACTTGAAACAAAAACTGTAAATGGAGAATTCATATTTAATGTATTCCTAGGTAGGTAGTACTTCTAAGTGTCTACAGAAACAAACAATATCCTTTCTGGAGGAAAACAACCTCGATTTAGATAAAAAAGACTTGCTTGTGATATAGTACCAATGATTATGGACTCACAATAGAAAAGTAACAAAGCCATGAGGAAATAAAACACCATTAGTGGGAGTTAGCAGAAGCAATAAGCAGCAGAATCAGACTCAAAGATCTTCAATTAATAGAATTTTAGGATGCAGAATAATTTTTAAAAAATGTTTATTAAAGGCCGGGTGTGGTGGCTCAAGCCCATAATCCTAGCACTCTGGAAAGCCGAGGTGGGAGGATCCCTTGAGATTAGGAGTTTGATACCAGCCTGAGCAAGAGCGAGACCCTGCCTCTACCAAAAATAGAAAAATTACTCGGGCATGGTGGGCGTGTGCAAGTAGTCCCACCTTCTTGGGAGGCTAAGGCGGGAGGATCACTTGAGCCCAGGAGTTTGAGGTTGCAGTGAGCTATGATGACACCACTGCACTCTGGCCTGGGTGACAGAGCATGACTCTGTCTCAAAAAAAATAAATAAATAAAAATTAAAATAAATAAATAAATAAATTTTTATTAAAGACATGAAAAAGTGAACTAAAAACATGAATCAGAAGCCAGGGTTAAAGAAAATAACAAAATTTAAAAAGTACCAAATAGAAAAATATAAGTGAAATTAAATATTCTGTGGAACGCATAGTCTGTAGAAAGATTCAAGAGCAGATTAGATCAGGGGTCAAACAAACTTTTTCTGTAAAGGGGCAGACTTTCTTTTTTTGTCTTACATTCTTCTTTTTTGTTTGTTTTCTAATTTTTACAACCTCTTAAGAATGAGAACCATTTTTAAGATTTCAGGCTATACAAATACAGGTTGTGGGCCAGGTTTGTTCTTTCGGTCCATAATTTGCTATCTCTGGATTAAATAAAGCTATAAAGATAACCAGTTATCCAGAGGTAGATCTAAAGAAATTATATGGAATTCAGAACGGAAAGACAAAAATGATACAAAATACAAATAAGAGATTAAAAGGATAGAGAATAAGGCAAAAAGTCAAATTGCCATCTAGGAATTACGAGAATGGTAATTACTTCAAGAGATAACTGCTGAAATTTTTCAAGAATTATTAATAATAAGGAATCATCCTCAAATTTGAGGAGTCCTATGAATCCTAGGTTCACAACTAAACAATCTGAGAAACAAAAAGCAGAGCTTGCAGCAGTCCATCTTTCGTACATAAATTGACAACTAATTTGAGAGCTAATTTATTAATAGTGATAAATGAAGGCCAGAGGACAGTGAACAATATCTTCAAAATGCTGAGAAAATGTAACTAGCAATTTAAAATGTATTTCTACTTTATAGCTTTGTCTTCCCTCTTATCCTTGATAAATTTCATGAAATCAGTATCTCTCCCTCAGATTTGAAGTTGCTCTGATTCCATGAGATAAAGATGGATGAAGTCACCATCTGTCTTACTGGCTATGGGGAAATTAGATTGGTCTATGGAGTAGAGATTCTTATGTGAGTGTCCAAACACTTCCTTTCTATCCAGAAGGTAGCTAAGAGTGTAGTTCTGAATAATAAAAGCCTCTGGGCAACCAAAATAAATGGCAAATCTGCATATTAAAGCCCCTATATGTTGTTACCAAATAAGTCTCTCAAGTATGTGTCTATCTTATTCACTGCTATTTCCCCAGCCCCAATGAAATGCCTTAAGCATGGTAGCAGTTATTACATATTGGTTGAAGAGATGAATGAAATGGTCAGTGAATAAAGGAGATAATTCTAGGAGACAGATTATTCAAATGTTAATAATTCCCCCAAAAGGAGTCTTTCTTTTTGGAGAACTTCCTTAGCATTGTGTATATGTTGCAATAGTGCTTACAATGCCATATTATAATTCTTTATTTTCATATTTACTGCTTTCCATAATATTCTTGAAGGGAAGTACTGTACATTTTTTAAAGTCTAGTGCTAAGCACAATATCCAGAACATATACCCATCTCAGAGAAGTATGAAAGATCATTGAATGTTTGATCTAATGAGTGACTGACTGACTGTCTGAATGAATGAATGAATGAGAAAGATGGAAAAGAATAGCTGTTAGCCTTCAGAAATCAGAGAAGGCACATTCGCTACATGTAAAAAAAAAAAATAAGCACAGAAATTGAGTAAGATACTTTCTAAATGACTTATTTTCCTCACTTATCTGGATCTCCTGTAGCTTTGGAAACATATCCCCAAACACACTTGAAATGACACAAATGCATCACGATTCATTATAGTTTGTTTTCGTTTATTCTATTTCACTCTACTGAAAATGCCCGTATATTCAATAAGTGCAATAATTCCTTCATGTAATCCTTTCCATGTTGGCTGTCTTCTGGGCTCTTCTTCCTCCTCTCTTATCACTCTTTTTCTCTTTCCAGTTTTCCTGTCCTCCTTTTTCTGTTAAACATTAGTGAACCTCTGTTCTCCTGTTGCCTTTCCTCTCTTTTCATGTCCTGGGAATGCTCATCCACCTGCATAATTTAACATCAGGCTGAAAAATATGAAATCTTCTCCAGCCCAGATAACTCCCTTGAACTTCAGACTTGTGTATTTCTACTTCCTGCTACACATTTGTATTTCCCATAGGCATCTAAAACATAACTCATCTACAACTAAATTAATCATTGTGGCTGGAGTTTAGAGGATGAGAATGACAAAGAAAGGCCCAAGCTGGGCAGAAAATGTAGGCTGGAGATAGCTCATGCTGGGCCTTACATGTTGCACCTCCATGCCATATCTTGGCCACTGGAGACTTTGGTGTGTGGGAGCCCTGTGTCTAAGCTATTTGTTGCCATAGTGAACCTCCCTACCTACAGGACTCTGAGGGATTTAAATCTCCTTTGCTCAGGGGACTCCTAGCATATCCATGTGTCCTCCTTTTTAGAATCCCCAAGGAAATTTATTCCTCCTTAAAACCTATTTTCCTCAGTGGGATATGACTTTTGGAAACAAAAGCCAGGAGGCGAGCCACGAATTTCCTGTGAAATTGGGACAAAACAGACTATTTTGTGTGCTTAGTGCAGAAAAGACCAAAGATTTTGAAGAATTTCTGATGACAGAGGGCAAGGTTGCCCATGATTAAGACTAGAGAAGATGCTTGAGGAGGGGAAGAGAAAAGAGTTGAGATGGCAGTGAGTTTCTAAGGGGGCCTCACTTACACCATCTAGCGCAAGTCTGAGTGAAGGGAAAAAGAAAACCCACATAGATTTGAGAACCTAAGAAAATTTGCACCTAACTCCAGAGCCAAGTCTGCAAAGGTGGCAAAACACCACACTTTCCCCATTCCCAACATGGTACCAGAGCAAAAAAACTACATATATGGTTGTCTTTATAGGCAGACAACCCACAGAAAGTTTCACAGAGTTTCCTGTGGTGTGCCAAGTACTGGAGTAACAGGATATTTCTAGGAGCCTGGAAGCATCAACATACAGATTCCCACATTCCAAAGTGAAGATTTTCCAAGTACCCCAGAGTAGCACCTAAAGAGACTGCAGGCTTTGGAACAAGGAAGAATGTATGGGGGACCTGTATAACCACTAGCCTCACAGTGAATGGAGGTGTGGCTATGATGCAGTATGCCGGCATGGATGGCAGTTCCACCAGAGACCAGATGTCCCTTTGAATACTTCCGAACTTCTGCACGGCTCCAGGACAAGGAGAGAGTGGAATCCTTAATTGTCTGAAGTTTTTTCTATCAGTGTGGGCTTAAAATAGAAACAAGTAGAAGTAGATTTCCCATCGGTGTGGGCTTTAAATAGAAGTAAATATCAAATATAGAAATAAATTTACTAAAAAGCATATTTGATTGTGTATCCTTGGGGTAATTTGATAATCTGTGAAAAGGTCAAGTGGGTACAAAACATATTGCGGAGACTTGAGAAACTGAAAAAAGAGAGACTGCAAAGTGCAAAAGGCCTCAAATTTCAAGTCAGTAGGTGCTGGTTGGAAAATTTTTAGAAGACGGATAGGTTTTAGGAGGGAATCTAATTTTTAGGAATGTTTCTTGAATTACATAAGAAAGTAACTTATGAGAAGAATTATCTAACAGTTTTTGGTATAGATTTACTTTCAAGAATTTCTTTTAAAAGTACATACACATGCATTCTATGCTTAAGGTTTTAATCCTAACCCTCCATTTTTTTTAATGAGCCCTTATCTTGCCAACTGTGTTTTTTTTCAAACATGGTGGATTTAAGAAATATTGCTCTCAATTGGCTAGAAATTTAATTCCATATATTAAAAAAGGATGGGTGTATTTTTAAAAGATTTTCAAACTGAGTTGAAACAAAGGGGATTTAATTCTTAATTTAACAAAATTAATGATCCCAAATACTCAGTTGCTGGACCATGCCAGATAATTATGGTATAGTTTTATTAAATTTATGTTTTTTGCTTTTTAGTGGCTTCTTTTACATAGTTCTCTCCAGATAATGGAAGATCTTAATTTGGAGAAAAACTATGAGTTGATATATAAAGACTAAGAATAAGAATGAATGCTACAGTCAAATTTACAATATTATCTACCATTGGAATTCAGCATTTATGATAGTTAATGTAACAATAAGCAATACTTTTGAGGTTGGAAAAGCAGAAGAAAGAAAATCAAATTTGAATTATTATGATATGCTAGTCATTGAATCTATTAAATCCACTTGCCCTTAAGACTTCTTGCTGTTGTGGAAGGCATTTCACAAGGTTGTAATTATGTTTGGTTTTTTTCCCCTTTGCATTTAGGCTACAGCTTTATTAAATTATTCATTATAATATACCAACTTTAAGCCCAAATAGTGTATAAATACAAGATCATGTAACTTCAACACAGCATTAGAGCCTTAGGAACTAAACAAGGGTATGCATTCTATTGCATTATTTTCTGGTTTTCAGTTATATTCTCTATGGCTTTAGCTGCCCCTACTGCCGTAAATTAAGTACTCGTAGCCTTACCAATGTAATATTATACCTTCTCCAGACCTAATAACTGCATACCTAAGAACCAGGAATAAAATGCTGGATGACACTTACGCTTACATATTACTTTCTTCCAAATGACAAGGAACACATAGTGAGTATGTATATGGATTTTTAAATGAGGAAACTAAATTATGGAAGACCCCAAAACCCCACATGCTTTAGTGAAGAATATAATAAAATTTGATTATATGTGGAAAATGTTTTGTTACAACCAGAAGTTAGAAGGCATTATCCTGTTTTCCAAGTCTTTTATCTTGTGATCGTTTGAGTAAAAGAACAAAGAAACATCAAAATGAAAGATTTCAGCACTGCATCTTTGTGTGCATGCACATGTACGTGAGACTGAGTCTGTTAGAAGAAGAAATGCTATTTTTACTCAAAATTTGCATTGGGATAATACCACCAACAACTTAACTCATAACCTCGTAATCCCTTTCTTCTATTCCATCTGTCTAAGATTGATTCCAGCATCAGCTTTCATCAACCCCTAAGCTAACAAACTTGCTCTAATGCAAATAGCATCTAAATTTCCCTTCTTTTGGAGAGCAGAAAATGACTCATTTTTTGTATTCCTGATGTATCAGCCATCATAAAGCCTGAATATTATAGGTGCTCAGCAAATGTTTGCTAAATAAATAATAAAAAATATAGATATCTTCAACCATAGTTTCACGTAAGATAAATATCCTTGTATAACCATAGAAGTTTATGCATAGGTATATCATGTCAGAAAAGATTCAAATAATACTGAGGTGTAGAATAAAAAGTAAAAGTTTTCTATCCACCTAAAATTAATTTTTGTGAGTGGTGAGAGATATGGATCCTGTTTCAATCTTCTGTGTGAGGCTACCCAATTTTCCCAGAACTATTAATTGAATGGGGATTCTTTTCCCCTGTGTATATTGCTGTCTACTTTGTCAAAAGATCAGATGGCAATATGTGGATGGTTTTATGTCTGGGTTCTCTGTTCTATTCCATTGGTCTATGTCTCTATTTTTGTGTCAGTACCATGCTGTTTGGGTTACTATAGCCTTGTAGTATAGCTTAAAGTCTGGTCAAGTGATGCCTCCAGATTTGTTCCTTTTGCTTAAGGTCACTTTGGCTATTTGGGCTCTTTTCTGGTTCCAAATGAAGCACAGAGTTATTTTTTCTAGATCTGCAAAAAATTATGTTGGTATTTTCATGGGGATTGCACCAAATCTGAAAATCACTTTGGGTAGTATGGACATTTTAACAATGTTGATCTGCAAATCCATGAGCATGATATGCTTTTCCATTTGTTTATATCATCTCATCTGCAATTTACTTCCTCAGTGATTTATAGTTCTCTTTATAGAGATCTTTCACCTCCTTGGCTAAATATATTCCTAGGTATTTTATTTTCTTTGTAGCTATTGTAAAAGGTATTGAGTATTTGACTTGATTCTAAGCTTGGCTGTTGTTGGTGTATAGGCATGCTACTTATGTGTGTATATTGATTTTGCAACGTGAGGTATTGCTGAGGTTATTTATCTATTCCAGGAGGCTTTTGGTGGAATCTTTGGGGTTTTCTAGATAAAGATTATATCATCAGCAAAGAGTGATAGTTTGACCTCCCCTTTCTCCATTTGGATACCCCTAATTTCCTTCTCTTGCCTGATTGCTCTGGCTAGGACTTCCAGCACTATGTTGAATAGAAGTGGTGACAGTGGACATCCTTGTCTTTGTCCAGTTCTGAGTAGGAATGCTTTCAACTTTTCCCCATTCAGTATGATGTTGGCTGTGGGTTTACCACATATGGTGTTTATAATTTTGAGGTATGTTACATCTATGCCTATTTTATTAAGAGTTTTTATCATAAAAGGGTGGTAAATTTTGTTGAATGCTTTTTTCCCATCTATTGAGATAATTATATGATCTTTCTTTTTGTTTCTGTTCATGTGGTGAAACACGTTTACTCAAGATGAATAACAGACTTAAATCTAAGACGTGAAACCATAAGAATTCTAGAAGAAAATGTTGGAAAAACTCTTCTAGATACTGGCCTAGGCAAGGAATTTATGAAGAAGACCCCAAGGGCAATCACGGTAACAACAAAAATAAATAAATGGGACTTGATTAAATTAAAAAGCTTCTGCATATTCAAGGAAGCAATTAACAGAGAAAATAGATAACTTACAGAATGGGAGAAAATATTCACATGCTATAAATCCAATAAAGGGCTAATAACCAGAATCTGCAAAGAAACTCAAGCAAGTCAGCAAGAAAAAATCAAACAACCCCATTAAAAAGTGGGCAAATGACATGAACAGAAGCTTTTCAAAAGAAGATAGACTAATGGCCAATAAACATATGAAAAAATGCTCAATGTCACTAATCATCAGAGAAATGCAAATAAAAACCACAATGAGATACACCTAACTCCAGTAAAAATGATTTTTATTAAAAAAATCTCAAAATGATAGATGCTTACATGGATGCAGAGAAAAAGGAACACTTATACACTGTTGGTGGAACTGCGAACTAGTCAACCTCCATGAAAAGTAGCATGGAGATACCTCAAAGAACCAAAAGTAGACTTACCATTTGATCTAGCAATCCCACTGCTAGGTGTTTACCCAAAGAAAAAAAAAACATTTATAAAGGAGACATTTAACACTCGAATGTTTACAGCAGCACAATTCACAATCACAAAGATGTGGAATCAACCCAAGTCCCCATCAATATACGAGTGGATTAATAACATATGGTATACGTATGCCATGGAGTACTACTCAGCCATAAAAAATGAATTAATACAATCTGGATGGAATTAGAGACCATTCTCCTAAATGCAGTGTTGCAAGAATGGAAAAACAAACACCACGTGTACTCACTATCAAATTGGAATTAACTGATCAGCACTCATGTACATAGATGGAAGTAAAATTCAGAAGAAATCATGCAGGAGAGAGGAGGGTGGAGGGGATCAGTGAAATCATACCTAACAGGTAAAATGTACATTATCTTAGTGATGGGCACACTTATAACTTTTACTCAAACAGTTCAAAAGCAATCCATGTAACCAAAACATTTGTACCCCCATAATATTCTGAAATAAAAATAAAAAATTAACAGTAAAAAATAAAAAAGATTTTCTATTTCTTAGCCCCATCCTATCCACTGTATCCTACTTCTTTCCTCATAAGTAACTATTGTTATCAGTTAGCAAGTTTCTTTATAGTCATTTTTCTATTTAGACGCACACACATACATTCAATGAGCTTCTTTCTCCTGAATGTAAATGGGACCATAGTATCTTCTAAAATATAATTTTTTACTTTATTGGTATTTTTGGAGATTTTTACAGTGGTAGTACTTACAGATGTACAACATTTTTTTATGATTGCAGAATATCTCACAAGGTACATATACTGTAATTTATTTAATATTTCCCCATTTCTTGAACATTTATTTAGGTTGTTTACATTTTTGCAAACTTTTTACACTTTAACAATTTGATGTGTACAAATAATTCCACATCAAACTTTGCATAATCTTGATTACAAGTGAGGTTGATTATCTTTACTTATGCTTATTTTCAGGCATTCTTGAATTGTTCACATACTTTTCCCACTTTCTATTGCGTAGTTTCTCTTTTCCTTTCTCTTTTTTTTTTTTCTAATTAGAATGGTCTAGAGATATTAAAGATTTTCTTTACCAGGCTGCAGAAGTTTTATCTTATTCACATATGTTCTAATTTCTAATTCTGAGTTAATAGTTATTCCTTTACATTAAAAGTTTTCATATCAATTTGTTTTATGTGTGCCTTCCCTAAGCCAAGTATAGTGTTTTAGTAATACTCAATCTGAGTTTCTCTTTTAATGGAGAGTTTAATAAACTCAAGTGTTGTGTAATTATTGCTGTGCTTGGACTTTGCCCTGCCATCTTTGTTGTGTAAGTATTAATTTTCCATGTGTTTTTCCTTTCCGTTACTTTTTCTCTTCTTTCTTCCCTTCTCCTTTCTTGACTCTATCTTCTATGGGATTGATTGAATTGTTTTTATTTTGTTTTCTTCTATTTCTGCAATCCTCACTAAATTGTTAACAACCATATATAAATTTTTTTATTGCTGTTTAGAATTAATCAGTACATTCCTCTGAAGATGACAAAAAGCTTGGCACATTTTCATTTCTCTCCTCACTGTTTCCTAGGCTGAGATCATTTGAGATTTTCATTCCAGATTATTTCTTTACATTATGCATAAGTAATTATTTAGACTTAACTATAAGCTTCTTGTATCTCAAATATTCTCCTTTTGTATATTTTTTGCTTTATTAAAATGTAACTTTCTATAACTTTAAAAAAAAAAAGAAAGTTTCTATAATTGGTAAATTTATTTTGCTGTTACACTTGAATGCAAGTTTGACTAGGCATAAGATTCCAGGGTCAAAATACTTTTATTTGTGAACTTTGAGGATATTGTTTTAATGTTGTTTAGTACCCAGAGTTGGCAATGAGAGAAGTCTGATGCCAATCTGATTCTTTTGGCTATGTGGGAAAAATCTTTTCTTGAAAAGATTTTGTGATTTCCTCATTATCTTTTTGAATGTTACCAAAGAGTTCTTAGGATAGCTATTTCTTGTTCTTCTGCAGAATGAGTCTCCCTCACTATGGAGTCTTATCTTTGGCTCTGGAAAGATTTCTTCTATTACTTATTAGCTTATCCCGTATATCCTCTCCATTCTCTCTGGTCTCTTTGGGATTTTATTAAGTAGATGTTGGCCTTTGGATCATAGTCTTAATGTATATTTTTTTATTTAATGATTTTCATCTGTTTGTCTTTTAGTAATTATTCTGAATTTTTTGATTCTCTGCTTATTATTCTCTTCCTCTCCTCCTGTTGTGTTCATTCTGTTGTTTAATCCATTTATTTCAGTATATATTTTTAAAATTTTGAGAATCATTTATTTAATATTAAAGATACCTAAATGTGTTGTGTGTGTGTGTGTGTGTGTGTGTTATAGGTAATATATCTTTTTTTTTTTTTTTTATCTCCGTGGGAATCAGTAAGACATGTTAATTTTTTTTTTTCCATTTGTGCTATTAACTCTTTTCTCAAGTGTTCTTCAGTTGATTTAGTTTGGTGTTTCTCTTTCTTGGTGCTAGGTGAACTTAAATATCTGGTGATTCTTCATTGTCTGCTTTCAACTTTGTGTTTGTGTTGTGTTTGCAAATCCTTTGTCTATTTATGGATGTTAATGTTTATTCAAGATCTTACTTTTGAGTGATTGTGGAGGATGTGCAGGACATACCATTGGGACAAATATGACAGTAGCTTAACTTCTAGGTAAAGTGTTTTCTTCTTCCTTCTACATGTTACTAACTCCCTACAGTGCCTCTGTTCTTTCCTGTCCTGAGTACTCAGACTCAGTGTGTTAGCTCTGGGGTAAATGCTGTCCTGCAACCTACTCATGACAAGCTGTGGAGGGACAGAAGCCAGGTTGCCCAGTGCTCTAAATAGATTTTCTTAAATAATGGCTCTGATGGTTGCCAAAAGTTCGTCTGCTCTGTGCTTCTATTGCCTTAAGAGTGAAGAATTTTCAGAACCACTTCCACTTAGTAGACATGCTCGTGTGAATATTTTGGTTGTTTTTTCTCCTAACAGTTCAACTCTATCTTCTGTCTATCTTTGAAGAGTTCTTTAAAATTTCTTACCTACCAATGGCATGCCTTCTTATTTCCCTCATTATTGTAAATGAGTAGATCTCCCCAGGTCTCTCGGTCTCTTCTATGACATCTATATTCACAAGCATTTCCATAAATAAATCCCTATTTACTATTTATATAGTTCTGTAACTTTTCGGCCATATCTTGGTGTTTGGAGTGATCAAGGAGGTGGGCACGTGAGTTTATTTCTGTCATCTTTTGTTTTAATGTCCAGAAATAGTCTTTAGTGAATCTTTATTCTATGGTTTCTATAACAATGAAAAGCAGAACATTACAGATGAAGTTAGTGAAGTCCTTTCTACAAACATCTGAGATAATAGAGCTGAGTAACATTGTTTCTGATGATTAATATAATGTCAGTATGGAACTCAGAGATCCTAAAGGAAGAGAGTGTTAACTTGTTACTTACATTATCTTTCCTAAATGTTTAGTATCTCCAAACAAGGTTGTAGCAAGTGCAGGATCAAAGGCAATTAAAGATTGAATTTCCTGGAAACTGCTTGAAGTGTCGTTATTCTGGGTCGTTGATTACACAAAGATCCATATGCTTGAGATACAAGATGTGCAAGCAGGAATTGACATTCTGAAATAAAAATGTAAGAGTATCATTCTTATCCTTACTCAGGTGGGAGGCTGTACTCTATCTGTATGGAGGTTCACCTGAAGCTAATTTTCCTCAAACAATAAACTGAGACTGATATAGAAAGCAGGAAAGTATTTGCTTGAAAGACACATTTCTTGTTCATAAAGTATGGACGGCATAAAAGGCCAAGGTTTAAGTTGAGCTTTTCTGGTCGCTTCTCTATCACTGTAATGTAAAAATCGCAATGTGATTCCTAACCAAGAAAGGTGTAGAATGTTGTAAAATATTCAGATCATAAAAGAATCAGTATGGATTTTACTCTACATTAGTTGTCTTATTTGCATAATCCCAATGCTCATATGAAATATCAAGCACAAATATTTTTAGAACAGACTCATGATGAAGTGATCACTTTCAATCTAGTCTAAGTGTCCATACCAAGAAGGGGGATGGAGCGTAGGCAGTAATTCTAACTCTGATTATAGGCATAAGTGAAGTGATCCCCTACTTATTTCATGGGGAGATTTTTACCCATATTAGATTCTGCTATGAAAGAGAATATCAAGTTGTTTTCCTCATTGAATAATTTAGAGATTCTTGGAAGGCAATAATCTCAGTCCAGATTTTCTGTGAATGAAGCTCTTCCATACTTACTGCTGGGCCTGGCTAGTCGGGGTTTTATAAAAACTGTTAACTCATAAATGCCTAGTGTTGGCAAATTAGTTTCAACCTCTAAGGGAGCCAGAGGTTGAAAGTTAGAATAAAATAAGAAAAAAAAAAGTGAGTACCTATGGGTGATAGGTACCTCAGAAGCTGATCTACTCATGTTAACTAAGTTTAGTGGGGCTAGCCCACCATTGTTTCTTTTAAATTTGGTTTGCCAGGGGATCGGTTAGGAGAAGAACTTAAAATTAGGACAAAGTGAGATATCTTGAAAACAGGTATTCTTAAAGGTGAAAATACTAGGGCCACTCTTCTTTGTCCTGTTGTACTCCAAAGGGGGTTTTATGCTGGGACGGGTTCTTTGTTTATGCAGTTTGGAACTTTTCAAGAAGTCTTTGTGATCTTAAAAAATGCAATGATTTGATTTTCTAGAAATATTTTGTGTTTACTCTATTTCAGGAATGCATAGCTATGTCTAGATAAGGCAGATTCCATAATGGATCTTTAGCTAGCATCCATTTTGCCTGTTATGCCAATGAAACTTAAGTCTATTCTGAAGTGCTATATATCCTCTCACATGATACTGAATATTAGCATTTCAAAAAATAATTTTTGAATAAACTATCTTTTATGACCCCTCTAAATCTACAGATACAGGAACACACATGTCCATTCACATATATACTCCCATATACCCACTTGATAGTTTTAGTTTTATCATAGAAAGATAGCTGCTTGGGTGTGCAAAGGCATGAATGCTAAGTTACCATGAGATTAAGGAAAAAAAAATAGAAAGGGGCAATGGAAATTAAGTCACATGAATAACTTCTTGGAAGTTGTTTTTTCCCTACAATTAGCAGCACACACCTCATGACTTCTTGAGGAGTCACTGTAGGCCTGAAGAATAAATATTTTTAAGCAATTGCTTTATATTTTCCCCCAGATGAGTTGCTTTTAATGGTTAAAGCAGTAGAGTGCAGCCGATATATAGAAAAAGTGACAGGTGCCAGTTTTGTTATTAAATCCCAGCCTCGGAGTCTCTGAATTTCAAATGAGGCCCCTTATTGGCTGCATGTGTGAGGGGTCAGGGGATGGGAAAGCGTGACCGGAGCAGAATGGGTTTCACTTCACTGAGCTACTCCAAAGTCTTCATTAAACATGGACATAACATTTGCACTTGTTTTGTTTGTTCTAGACCGTTTGGATAATTACCCTCCGAAATGGTGTGCACCCATGTAGATTTGTGTATTTATCAGGAGAGGGGGCATTGAGGCGTGGGAGAAGGAGGACGAAGGTTCATTGCACTATTTATTTTAATCCTTCAGTGATGATTGCATTTCTCAACCTCCATACGGAACCTCATCATTTGCTCCTTAAAACTGCTAGTTCAGGTCATTCGATTGAAATTTTATTTGATTTTAAGGCTAGCTTTTTGCAATTCTTATTTCTTCTTCTCCCCACCTCCCAGTGGATCCAAAGACCCGCATTGGCTTGGGAAGGAACTCTGCCCTCTACCAGAAAAGAATGAAGACAAGAGCTCAATCTTAAAGAGAAAAATAACAACGAGCTTATTATGAACCTCCTCCCCCAAAATAAAAGAGGTCAGACAGAGATGGGAGGCAGGGAGACCATTGTCAATACCTTGTCATTCCTTAAAAGAATGGATTGGGTAGGTCAGCAATTCTGAAAAAGCCATTGTCTAGTGGTCTGAACATAGGATTCAAGATCAAGCATGACTGGACATCACGTGGCAGCCTTGCTTCACAAAGTGTGCTGGGAATTTCGCTTGTTGCTGGTTAGTGCTGTATTTATTCATTTGATTCCCATATCATTAGCTCCCTTCCTGACCGAAGAAGTGGACAAATTCAGTATTTCTTTCTAGTGAAGAGAGAAAACTGAGTCAGCCAGTCCTATAATGCCACTGCACAAAAAATCCTAATCACTATGACAATCACCCTGAAGATGGGAGAAGTTATTTCTGCAGACAGATTTCCTTTGTTAGAACTATGGCATAAGGGAGGATCCAGTCATAACATCTTACATTGCAGAGCACTTTTAATTTTTTCATGCACATTATCAAAAGTAGCTACAGTTACCATTATTAAGAGTTTATTATGTGACAGGCACTCTTCCAAGTGTTTGACACTATTAACTCATTTAAGCCTTATAACAATTTCCTGAAAAGATTATTATTGTTGTTATTATAATCATTTAAATTTATTTTTTAAATTTGTGAAAACTGTATATATTTATGGTGGACAACATGATGTTTTAATATATTTACACATGGGTAGAATGGCTAAATCAAGCTAACAGATGCATTACTTCATGTGTAATTATTTTTAAAATGAGGATTGTGCAGCAATGAGAAATTGAGGAACTTGCCTAAGTCACAAAGCTAG